>PVKP010002253.1:0-61255 GCA_004027715.1 Plecturocebus donacophilus
TTTAATCTTCTATGAAGTCTATGACCCACATGTTATAGCTGGTGACTTGTTTTAATTAACTCTAGTATATCCTCACTGCCAGTCAAACAGTAGATGCATAGCTGCATATCAGATACTTTGCTTATATAGCCTGCATAGAGTTAGGACATATGTGCTTTCCTGGATATTCCTAATACAGTTTATCCACACATCAGATTTTTTTTCCTCTCTGACCCAGAGTTGTGAAACTTTGCTCCCACCAGCTAGTTTTATCTGTAATGCCCTAACCCCAGAATATCCCAAAGAGATGAGACATTACTAGATAAAAAGTTGAATAATGCAAGAAGTAATAACTATTCAAACAACCATATAAAAAATGTCACAATACAGCAAACTGTCAAATGAATAGCATTGAAAATCCACGCTTTAGTAACACAGAATTTAAAAAGTGAGCACTTTGAATGTCTGTGTTAACTTGTTTATAAGATAGCACATTACTGCTTTCATTTATTTCTCCAATCTCTTTATTTCGATTCCAACTTTCTAAGTATTGTCTAACTCCTGGTCTTAGCAGGAATCTTTCTAACCACCATATCAACTATCTTCCCTTTTGTCATGTCTGAGTCCTCCCAGCTCCTTTAATCAAACCTCTCTACTTCTTAAGTGCACCCAACACAATTACTGCCATTAAGTATCTGCTTTTGTTTGCCATATTCTCAGTATCCTCTACAACTTTTCATAGACTCCCAATTACTGGCTTACCTGATAGCCCTTTCCTACCTGTTTTTTGATACCATAAGATGCTGCTGCCGTCTGGTTCCTTGACTAAACACTTCTTGGGTAATCAAGCTCCATCCCCTAGCTCCCCACCACATGCTTCTTCCACCTCTATCATATTTATTCTCTTATTTCACACATCTAACCACACTAACTTTTAGTTACCAGCCCTATGATGTTTATAGAATTAAACGCAGTTTTTAGTACTGGCTTAGCAGTCAGAAGACCATGGCTTAAGTCCTGAAGAGTCTCATATTGGCTAATATTGAACAAATTATTGAATCAGTGATGACCACAGAGTTAAAATGGTGGTACTAGATATTGGTACTATTAAAAATATAATTACTTCATGAAATAAAAATTTGAAAACCCTATAAATTAGCCTTTGTGCCTAACAATAACATTAAAAACTATGTTTGGAAGTGTTGCTAGGACATGCAGACTACATGTGTGACAATGCCTGCGTTAGTGAGCACAGTGAGAGATACGGGTAGAGAAATTATGTGGCTCAGTTTTTGCCAACTTTACGTCCAGTAGGGCTTGTAAGGGGTGAGTCTGGAGAGTCAGCAAGTGCTTAATCCTAGAAAGACATGTCTTGACACAAACTACCGATTATAATAATGGGTAAGTTATTGAGTGTTAAGCAAATTAATACATCAACAAATGAGTTGATGTGTGTGACTGCACTTCATAAATAAGTCATGACAACCACTATTCTGCAGCTGATTAAATCCTATTGATGTTATACTTGGGTACCAAATGCTTATGGACAAGCAATGGAAGAGAAGTAATGGTATCTGGGGCTAGATCATGGCCTGTCCCTGCCCCATGGAGGGCTTCTGTTTTTTGGGACTTTGTATTTTTACCTGAAAACATAGAGCCTTTTTCTCTAGTTTCAAAAGTTAAATGATATCAATGACAATTTTCAGTTTTTTTAGTCTATTTTCTTCAGTAACAACCTGTTAACTATTCACATCTCTTCCTCTGTTCAAATTTCTAGGCTAGCATCACTTTATTTCAATAATTTAACTAGCAACCATAAAATCCTTTTCCAATGAAATAAAATTCTGCAACAGTACATTTATATTATGTATTATTTCAGTAATGTCAATTGGAATATTGGTAATACTTCATTGTGGTATGTATTCTTTGTCAGCTGTATAGTGAGTATTTCTTCTCAAAAATAGAGATAGTATTTCAGAGAGATATGCAATCAACATTATGTCTATATACCCTTAACATAAGGTTGATCATCTATAGCAAAAGGATCTCAATTTGTGTGTGGGGGGGGTGGGAATAAAACAAATGTATTTGATATTATGTGCAAAGATACATTGGTTCTTCTGAAAGAAAGGAATGCCATATAGCTTTTAAATTCATGGATAACTGCCCCCAAGTGACACTTGTCATGAATGTGAATAAAATCGAAGAAGTCAATTTGGTACATAAATAACCCAAGGGAAGCAAAATGTAAAGGGAACAGTTCAGCCTCACAGCCAAATGTTTTGTCTGAACAATGACAGACACGTGGACATTTTAAATATTCAACATATGTGGAATGTTGGGGTTATCTAGTTAAAATATTAGGATTGATTTGTTTTTTCTTGAGGGCAATCAACTAGTCCTAGGCATAATCAATGAACAATTTAAAAGGAAACTAAATCATTCTCTTCAACCATATTCACATTCCTGAGAACTGTTTCTGTGTGAGCAATGATAGAAAAGGAATTTGACTTAGGCCAGGAAGTATGAGTTCTGGTCCCATATTTTCCAAGTACCAACTATGTGACCTTAGGCAAAATTCTTTCTTTTTTAGGCATCAATTTCTATGCATGCACATTTATAAATGAATATAATCTTGTTAAGACCTAAATTGAATATGTCACTGCTCTGCTGGAAACCCTCCAGTGACTTCCAAATGGAGTAAAGACCAGTCTTTGGTATAGCCATTGAGGCTGCAGATCTGGCTCCCCATTTCTGCTCCTCCTCCCATCTCCCTGATTCTCACTTGTTTGCTCCATCTCAGCCATGCTGGCCTCCAGCAGACCATGAACACTCCCTCCTTTTCTCCCCTAGGTATTCATGAGTGTGATTCACATCTATTCTTGCTTAATTCCTTACTTAAATGTCATTTGCAATAAGGCAGCCCTATCCCAACAACATTTCTTATGCCCTTTCCAGCTCAATTTTTCTCCATGGCACTAATAACCATCAAACATACTAAACATCTTACTGGCTATGATGGCTAATTTTAATGTATCAACTTGACTGAGCTAAGGAATGCCCAGATAGCTGCTAAAACATTGTTTGTGGGCGAGTCTGTGAGTATATTTCCAGAAGCAAGCATTTGAATCTTTCTGAGTGAGTAGACTGAGTGAAAAAGATCCAATCTTGTCAAAGTAATTGAGAATCATCCAGAGAGAACACAAAAGTGGGGTAATGGATGAATCCTTTCTCTCTTCCTGAGCTGAGACATCCATCTTCTCCTGTCATCTGACATGTGAGTTCCTAGTTCTTGGTCCCCTGGACTCCAGAATTACATCAGTGCCCCATCTTGTCCTCCCACCTCTCTAGTTCTCAGGTCTTCAGAATCAGACTAGGGGTTATACCATTGGCTCCCTGAGTTCTCAGGCCTTCAGACTGAATGACAACAACCAGTTTTCTTGGTTTTCCAGCTTGCAGATGGCATATGGCAGGATATCTTGACCTCCATAATCACATGAACCAATTCTCATAATAAATCTTCTTTTAGGTTCTGTTTCTAGGGAGAACCCTGAATAATATACTGGCTTACCTTGTTGATTGTCTGAAAGGGCAGAGATTTTTTTATCTATTTTATTCACTATTGTTTCCTGGGAACCTAGAACCACACTTGGAGCATAAAAGACACTCAATAAATATTAGTTGAATAGATGAATTGATAATATATGTCCTGAACATGTGTAGCTTACCGTATATCATGATGGTTGCTGAGAATCCAGAGGTGAAAAAAATTGCAGTCTTAACCCTAGGGGAGGTCACAGACTGCTGGTGTAAGCCAACCCTTACCTAAACAACTGGGCACATTTAATAAAATAGGTAACTACAAAATGGAAGTTGAAACAACTAACTCTATTACAGAAGGGACTGAGGAAGATTTCATGGAAGAAAGAATGTTCAAGCTGAGTTGTATAGAAATTTATTAGTTGGATGAGACCAGAGAAAGGTCTTTATAAAGGGAGGGAGGGGTCATGTATAATGGCATTCCCTACATCACAGGGTTTCAAAAGTTAAAAAGAAATAGTGCATATGGATGTGCTTTGCAAAGTAATACACTAATAGAGAATAGTTCATCACTTGGTATCCATGGGAGATTGGTTCCTGGACCTCCCAAGGATACAAAAATTCAAAGATGCTTGTGGACCCCGATATAAAATAGGTAGTATTTGCACATAACCTATGTACATTCTCCTATATAGTTTAAATCATCTGCAGATTATTTATAATACTTAGTACAATGTAAATGCTATATAGATATTTATACTATGTTATTTAGGAAATAACAAGAAAAAAGTCTGTACATATTCGATATAGACGCAATTTTTTAAAAATGTATTTTTGACTTGTGATCTGTTGAATTAATGGATGCAGAACCCACAGATACAGAAGGCCAACTATATATGTACTATCATTATTTACCTGTGTTAATTTTTTATTTTCCCAATGGCATTACCTCACAAGATATTCCATGATGCAGCTTTATGACAAAAGACAGTAATAGACATTTGCATTTTGTTAAAATAGCTTATCAGCATTGAAATATTCATATTGGTCAAAGAATATATGTCAATGAATATATGAAATACTTAGCATGCCTCAGCATTTTTAAACCTGTTTTTTAGTAATTAAAAGCTGTTATCTTTAATTTCTCAGGCTTAGTACAAATTAAGTAGGACACTGAAAAAAAATTAGTCTTAAAATAAGCCATGCTATATTTCTCAAGTGTACAAATTGTTAATTAGAATTGGGAAGTGAACAGAAGGAGCTTAAAATAAAGACCTTCCATTTCAAATTAAAACTGAAAACAGACCATGTTTGGCACTGGCATTAATAAAGAACTAAGATTATGGAGGCTGAAATATATAATTTTAAAAATATTTAAATAATTTTGATTTAATGTTTTTATACTTGATGAAATATGCTTTTTGTTTTTTAGTAGGAATTTTAAATATTTTAGAAAAATATATTTTTAAAATGAGAAATTATTTTTATATTTTTGCATTTACTTTATTTACATTTTATAATGTATTTAAACTTTGTATACTTTGAAATCAATTGAATTTTGATTTCAATAATTTAGATTAGGGGTCAGTGAATTATGCTTTGCAGACCAAATCTGGCCTGACACCTGTTTTTATACAATCTATAAAAGCTAAGAACGGGTTTGAGGGTTTTTCTCTTTAAAACATTTTTAAATAGTTTGGGGAAAAGTCAAAAGAGTAAGAGTTTTGGCATGTAAAATTTACATGAAATTCTGATTTCACTGTCCATAAATAAAACTTTATTCAAACACAACTACAACCATTTGTGCAATTACATGTTGTTTATAGCTACTTTCATTACAACAGCAAAGGTGAGTAGTGGTAACAGAGACCTTATAGTCTAAAATGTTGAGAATATTTACTACATATCTTTTATAGAAAAAGTTTGTTGACTCCTGCTTTAGATCATCACTGTCAATAGAGCACAAAAAATAACCTTTATAAGCAAATCATTTATCCATTTGTTTTTTAATTTAAAATTTTAATTTCTTTGAAAAAAGGATATTTTATTTACCCTAAAACAGTGAAACACAAGGCCATAGAAACATACCTTGTTTTGAAATAAAAGAAAAAAATTAAAATATGCAAATACTTGAATTTGCATATTAATGTAGCGCTCTTAATATCCTCCACATGCCTTTATTTTTTATTATAAATTGACAAATTAGAGTTAATACATCTTATATATGTATATGAATGTATACATATTATTCATATTATACTGTTAATACCAATTATACTGTATACATAGTATGTATTTATGGGATACAAAATGATGTTATGAATATAATGTGGAATAATTAAATCAAGCTAATAGACATATCCCTCACCATATTTATCAATTTTGAGGTGAGAACACTTGAAATGTACCCTCTTAGGGATTTTGACATGTCTAATACGTTATTATTTACAGTATTTATCAAGCTGTGCAGTGTATCTCCAAGAAAATAAAGCCTTATTTGTCCTGTTTGAGACTTTGTATCCTTTTGACCATCATCTTCCTATTTCCCTCAAATTCCCAGCTTCTGGTAACCCCTATTCTACTCACTGCTTCTTTGGGTTTGATTGTTTTAGATTCTACATGTAAGTGAGAACATGCAGTATTTGTTTTTCTATGTCTGGCTTATTTCACTTAGCACACTGTTCTCCAGTTCCATCGATGTTGTCACAAATTACAAAATTCCTTTCTTTTTTAAGGCTGAATAGTACATTGTGTGTGTGTACGTGAGCATCTAAAATGTGGTGTGTGTGTGTGCGTCTATATATATATATATAGACGCACACACACACACCACATTTTAAAAATGCATTCATTTGTTGATAAGCATTTAGGTTGATTTCATAACTTGGCTATTATGAGCACTATTGCAATGAACAGGAGCATACAGACATTTCTTCCACATACTGACCTCATATCTTTTGGGGTAATACCCAGAAGTAAGATTGCTGGATCATATGATAATTCCATTTTTAATTTTTTGAGAAATCTACAGTTTTCCACAATGGCTACATTAATTTACATTCCCATTGAAATATTTTAAAATGTTGTTATGCTTCTAAATATCACTGACCCAGTAATATATAAAATCATAGCTTTACATAATTTTTAAAATTTTGATATTCTAACTGCATGTTTCACAGTGGGGGAGGAATGAACAAGTTAAAACATGTTCAACAGTTTGTTGACTTGATTTACAGCTTTAAGTATTTAGACATAAGGTAGCTGGGGCTCCATTTGTACTTTGCTCTGGGCTCAGCAATGTTTGTTAGTGGAGCTGAGAAAAAGAGCAAACAGGGATAAGTAGGAAGGGCAGAGGAGGTGAGGAGGGTGACGGCAAAGCACTGACTTAACAGAAGACACTGAAAGAAATTGAGCAAATTAGAGTCAAAGAAGCATACACATCTCTGTGCCCTGTGGGAATCTGTAGGCTCTAATAAGTAGATTAGCTATAGGAAAAACTTTCTTTTTCCTTAGTCACTCCACATATCATGAAGAAGCAAGCTGAAACACAGTAAGGTCATTAGTCATACTGTTACTCAATGATGAGACATGACAAAAATCAACTCATGCACCAAAAATTATTAAGAATTTAGAAATTACAGAAATATTTAATTTCACAATTGTCTATCAAAATGACCTTCCAGGGAACTTTCAGCCTTAGGACTCTATTAATAGCTGTATTGCTTAATATTTTTTATGCCTGAGACTCATTTGTGCAATTAACTATCTATTTGGTTCCAGATACTACACTAGAACTGTGGACTAAAGTGATAGAACTAAGCAGTCTAGTCTGGTGGCCATTAACCTCATGTGGCTATAGAGCACTCAGTTGTGGCTGATCAAAACTGCAGTGTGTTCTAAAAATGTACACTGAATTTTGAAGACTTACTATGAAAAAAATAATAGAATGCAGACTTTTGTGTTATAAACTGTAAGTTTTTATATTTATTACATTTTGAAGAACTAATATTTTAGATGTATTGGGTCATATTAAATGTCATTAAAATTAATTTTTCCTCTTTTTACCTTTTATAACTTGGTTAGTAAAAAAAATCCAAATTACACACATGGCTACCATTATATTTCCACTGGACAACGCTGGAATAGAAGAAAGAGAGTGCCCTCAAGGAAGTCACATTTTAGTCAGATCAATAAGTAAACGAGCAATGAGAGATGACCATCAGGTAAACACGAGCTGCTTTGACAGCATTCAAAGAAGATGCTCAGATGAGCCCAGGAGGATCAGGGGAACCTGTAGTGAGAGGTGATGCCTGGGCTGAATTTTTACAGATGGGCAGGAGACAACCTTCAGTCAGGTGGAGAACATTCCAGGTAGCAAATACAGCATGTTCGATGGTACAGCAGTTTGAAATAGCTTCTCATATTTGGAAAACTATTAATAGTTTGACACATTTAAAACTAGGGTAGGTTTTTGGGAATGGGAAAAGTAAAGCTAGACAGGCAGGAATCATCAATGAAAGGATTTGGAAGTCAGGTATTAAGGAAAACTTGGAGGAAATTTAGACCTAGTCTTATATCTAAAATGTGGCCTTTTCCAATAATGTTGAAGAAGCACTTACAAGCGTTGGAGTGAATCTTCTTTAAAACAGCCTAACATGAATTCTAGAAATGATATTGATTGTTCCTTTGCAATTGTTCCATGAATCAACTAACTTATGGCTATTCAAACAGAGGAAGAGTGCCCAATAGTATTGTTGTGTGGTGTACAAAATATAAATAATGCTTAAGTAATGAAAAGCCAAAAAGCCCTATTAGGTAACAGGGGGGAAAAGGGTTTTCTGGAGGATACAACCATTAGAAAAAGGCTGCTTACTTCAGCTTGCAATTCACTAATAATTATGCAAAAAGGAAGCAGTATTCTACCATCCAGCATGCAGCTTTTCATGCTTTATGTAGTCTTCATGAGAAAGAGACAAATGACCATAACCTCAAGGACTTTGTAAAGAAATCAAGTTTCTGGGCCATTTCTACACTGGAAGCTGGTCAACCTGGCACAACCATTGTTTGGCCTTTGCCTGCAGAGTCGTCTTCTGTCAACAGCTGTGGCCAACCTGCCTCCCCCCAAAAACTTGAACTTTACCCTTCATCCTGGAGCCAATCGATTCCTTAGAAAGGAACACTTTAAGGACCCCTAATTTAGCAAGTTATTTGGCTCGCTATCACTTCATATGTGTGGGTGTTTGTGTGTTTGTTTGTTTGTTGAGACAGTCTCACTCTGTAGCCCAGGCTGGAGAGCAATGGGGCGATCTCGGCTCACTGCAACACCTCTGCCTCCCAGGTCCTGGCTCAAGCAATTCTCTTGCCTCAGCCTCCCGAGTAGCTAGGATTACAGACATATACCACCATGCCCAGTTAATTTTTGAATTTTTAGTACAGACCAGGTTTCATCATGTTGGCAGGGCCAGTCTTGAACTCCTAACCTTGTGATCCGCCCACCTCAGCCTCCCAAAGTGCTGGGATTACAGGCGTGAGGCACGATGTCACCCAGCCTTACATGTGTTCTTACCTCAAATTCCAGGTCTAAAAACTAGGCTTTGGAAAAGCACTTTACTTTGAACCTCAGTATCACCCTAATGGGCACCTGTCATTCTTTCTCATCACATCTGCCAAGTGCTGTGCTTCATATTCTTGACCGGGGCTTCTCCCTTCTTTTTACTTCTCATGCCTGTCCTAATCCAGTAAGCTCATTGTGATTCTGGTACTTGTCTACCTCCTGGCCAGTGCACCACAGCTTAGGGGCCTGGACACCCCTACTTTTGTATTAATAGCCCCAGTTTTGGGCTCCATATTGAAAACACTTACTGAGAAAAGCACACTTTATAAGAAGTCAGGAGAACTTGTGGCTTCTGTTGAAATGGCTATTTTTGATCCTCACTATTATAGTTTTTAAACATGGTATCTGATTAATTTTATGAGCTTGGATTCTCTCTTCACATGCTAATTGATCCATTCTAATATTGAAATTGAATCTTCAAAGGTGGCTGAATGCTTCAATTTTTACTTTATTCTTTCTCAATTCTTTGGTTTTTTTGAACCACAAAGTAACTTTGATTGCCAGGGGTTGGAGGTGGATTAACTGTTTAGCTAGATTGTGGAAAAATGGAATGAATAGTTCTAAAAGCCAAGCACCACTTCCTTTGATACAAATAGCCTATTTATTTACGTATCTATTAACTTAGTTTCCAATCCAGAATGGGTAGGCAACTTTAGCTTGTCACCAAGGAGCCCAGTGTCTGATCCTGGGTCTCATTTACCAAAGAGCAACAACCTGAATCACTTTCTTCCAAGTGCTTTCTTCATGGACATATTTGGGGTTTTATACGTTTAATCCAGTGGAGGACTGGATCTGCTTTTCTTTTGCAAATGATTTGTTGCAGCCTACAGACCTAAGTCCCATAAGCATGTGGGAAATAAAATGAAGTAGTAAAAAGAGGCCATAGAAAACCTATTGCACTGTTCAGACTTCGGCTGAAGTTGGCTGTTTCAATCACCTACTTTTGGGTAGTCATTTGAGATGCTGAGTGACTCCAGGAAGTGATTGTTTTTGGGTAATAAAAGACAAATACTTCTCTTGGGGATAGTGAGTCCTTTACATTGGAGTAATTTTAATTTTTCAGCTGGAACTATAAATGCAAAATTAATTTTGTCTTTTTATCTCCTCTTCATCCTGTGGTATTTAAACACTTTTTAAAAAGTGTGATGTTAACAAACCTGATTCTTAGAAGAAATCTTACTGATCTAGAACTTACAAACCAAAAGAAGGGTGCACGACCACAAAAAGAGCATAAGAGAGGAATGATAGGAGTAACCATGACCATTCAGACTCAGGAAGATGGACATGTACATCTTCTGTTCTTCTTCATCATGCAGTGCCTTTTGTGAATTTGCTGTAACCCCTGTTGTGTGAGAGCAGTGTGGATCCAGAAAACAGGATAGGCTTTTGTAATGATTCACAGCATATGAAGGCAGAATCGATGACTCTCCCTGGAAAATGGATATATGCCTAACAATAATGAAAACTCATCAAAGGCCTAGGTTTTCTTCTATGGTTTTAGGTCTTATGTTTAAATCTTCAATCCATCTGGAGTTAATTTTTGTATGAGATGGAAGGAAGGGGTCCAGTTTCAGCTTTCTGCATATAGCTAGCCAGTTTTCCCAACACCATGTATTAAATAGGGAATCCTTTCCCCGTTGCTTGTGTTTGTCAGGTTTGTCAAAGATCAGATGGTTGTAGATATGTGCTCTTATTTCCGAGGCCTCTGTTCTGTTCCATTGGTCTGTATCTCTGTTTTGGTACCAGTACCATGCTATTTTGATTACTGTAGCCTTGTAGTATAGTTTGAAGTCAGGTAGGGTGATGCTTCCAGCTTTATTCTTTATGCTCAGGATTGTCTTGGCTATGTGGGCTCTTTTTTGGTTCTATATGAAGTTTAAGGTGGTTTTTTTCCAATTCTGTGAAGGTGGTCAGTGGTAGCTTGATGGGGATAGCATTGAATCTATAAATTACTTTGGGCAGTATGGCCATTTTCACAATACTGATTCTTCCTAACCATGAGCATGGAATGTTTATCCATGTGTTTGTGTCCTGTCTTATTTCCTTGAGCAGTGGTTTGTAGTTTTCCTTGAAGAGGTCCTTCATGTCCTTTGTTAGTTGAATCCCCAGGTATTTTATTCTCTTTGTAGCAATTGTGAATGAGGTTTCACTCATGATTTGGCCCTCTGTTTGTCTGTTACTGGTATATAGGAATGCCTGTGATTTTTGCACACTGATTTTGTATCCTGAGACTTTGCTGAAGTTCTTTATTATTTTAAGGAGATTTGAGGCTGAGACGATGGGGTCTTCTAAATATACAATCATGTCATCTGCAAATAGAGACAATTTGACTTCCTCTTTTCCTAATTGAATACCCTTAATTCCTTTTTCTTGCCTGATTGCTCTGGCTAGAACTTCTAATACTATGTTGAATAGGAATGGTGAGAGAGGGCACCCTTGTCTAGTGTCAGTTTTTAAAGGCAATGCTTCCAGTTTTTGCCCATTCAGTATGATATTGGCTGTGGTTTTGTCATAAATAGCTTTTATTGAGATATGTTCCATTGATACCTAATTTATTGAGAGTTTTTTAGCATAAAGCGCTGTTGAACTTTGTTGAAGGCCTTCTCTGCATCTATTGAGATAATCATGTGGTTTTTGCCTTTGGTTCTGTTTATGTGATGGATTATGTTTACAGATTTGCATATGTTAAACCAGTCTTACATCCCTGAGATGAAGCCTACTTGATAGTGATAGATAAGCTTTTTGATGTGCTGTTGCATTGTTTGCCAGTGTTTTGTTGAAGATTTTTGCATCAATGTTCACATGGATATTGGCCTGAAATTTTCTTTTTTAGTTGTGTCTCTGCCAGGTTTTGATATCAGGATGATGTTGGTCTCATAAAATGAGTTAGGGAGGATTCCCTCTTTTCGTATTGTTTGGAATAGTTTCAGAAGGAATGGTACCAGCTCCTCTTTGTACCTTTGCTAGAATTCAGCTGTGAACCTGTCTGGATCTGGACTGTTTTTGATTGGTAGGCTAATTAATTGCCACCTCAACTTCAGACTTGTTATTGGTCTCTTCAGGGATTCAACTTCTTTCTTAAATGCAAAAGTATTTTTTTAGGTGACTGCAGGTTGAGAAAAAAAGCTATTCAGTAGCCCCATACATCTGTATTCTTATTACCTAGTTTGTAGTATGTGACAGAGCAGACCAGGCAGTATTGAAGGTTAATCTCAGTATTAGGGTGGCATCAGTAATTCACCCTGTAGAGCTGGACCTTCCACTCATGTTTAATGCATCAGACAATCAGTTCTAGCCACAATAAGGTGGCACTTAGAGTTATCTGAACAAAAAAAAAATTTTTAATTTTTTAAATTTTAAATTTTTTATTAAACTTTATGTTCTGCCATACATGTGCAGAACATGCAGATTTGTTACATAGTTATACACATGCCATGGTGGTTGGCTGCATCCATCACTCCATCATCTACATTAGGTATTTCTTCTAATGCTATCCCTCCGCTAGTCCCTCACCCCCTGACAGGCCCCAATGTGTGATGTTCCCCTCCCTGTGTCCAACCTTTCTCATTGTTCATCTCCAAATTATGAATAAGAGCCCATGGTGTTTGATTTTCTGTTCTTGTGTTAGTTTGCTGAGAATGATGGTTTCCAGCTTCATCCATGTGCCTGCACAGGACATGATCTCATCATTTTTTACGGCTGCATAGTATTCTATAGTATACATGTGCCATATTTTCTTTATCCAGTCTATCATTGATGGGCAGTTGGGTTGGTTCCAAATCTTTGCTATTGTGAACAGTGCCACAATAAACATAAGTATGCATGTGTCTTTATAATAGAATGATTTATAATCCTTAGGTATATACCCAGTAATGGCATTGCTAGGTCAAATGGTATTTCTACTCCTAGATCTTTGAGGAATCGCCACACTGTTTTCCACAATGGTTGAACTTACACTCCACCAACAATATAAAAGTGTTCCTATTTCTCCACATCTTCTCCAGCATCTGTTGTCTCCTGACTTTTTAATGATCACCATTCTAATTGGCATGAGATGGTATCTCAAGGTGGTTTTGATTTGCATTTCTCTAATGACCACTGATGTTGAGCTTGTTTTCACATGTTTGTTGGCTGCATAAATGTCTCCTTTTGAGAAGTGGCTGTTCATATCCTCCACCTACTTTTGGATGGGGTTTTTTCTTGTAAATTTGTTGAAATTCTTTGTAGATTCTGGATATTAGCCCTTTGTCAGATAGGTAGACTGCAGAAATTTTCTCCCATTCTGTAGGTTGCCTGTTTACTCTGATGATAGTTTCTTTTGCTGTGCAGAAGCTCTTAAGTTTATTTAGATCCCATTTGTCTATTTTGGCTTTTGTTGCCATTGCTTTTGGTGTTTTAGTCATGAAGTTCTTGCCCATGCCCATGTCCTGAATGGTATTGCCTAGGTTTTCCTCTAGGGTTTTTATGGTTTTAGGTCTTGTGTTTAAATCTTTAATCCATCTGAAGTTAATTTTTGTATGAGATGGAAGGGGTCCAGTTTCAGCTTTTTGCATATGGCTAGCGAGTTTTCCCAACACCATTAATTAAGTAGGGAATCCTTTCCTCATTTTTTTTCCTCCTTATTTTTGTCAGGTTTGTCAAAAGATCAGATGGTTGTAGATGTGTGCTCTTATTTCTGAGGCCTCTGTTCTGTTCCATTGGTCTGTATCTCTGTTTTGATACCAGAACCATGCTGTTTTGATTACTGTAGACTTGTAGTATAGTTTGAAGTCAGGTAGCATGATGCCTCTAGCTTTGTTTTTGTTTGTTTGTTAAGGATTGTCTTGGCTATGTGGGCTCTTTTTGGGTTTCATATGAAGTTTAAGGTGGTTTTATCCAATTCTGTGAAGAAGGTCAATGATAACTTGAAAGGGATACCATTGAATCTATAAATTACTTTGGACAGTATGGCCATTTTCACAATATTGATTCTCCTAACCATGAGCATGGAATGTTTTTCCATCTGTTTGTGTCTTCTCTTATTTCCTTGAGCAGTGGTTTGTAGTTCTCCTTGAAGAGGTCCTTCACAGCCCTTGTTAGTTGTATTCCTAAGTATTTTATTCTCTTTGTAGCAATTGTGAATGGTGTATAGGAATATCTGTGACTTTTGCATATTGACTTTGTATCCTGAGACTTTGCTGAAGTTGCTTATCATCTTAAGGAGATTTGAGGCTGAGACGATGGGGTCTTCTAAATATACAATCATATCATCTGCAAATAGAGACAATTTGACTTTCTCTTCTCTTAATTGAATACCCTTTATTTTGGCAAAAAGAATAATTTCTTCCTGAGGGTGTGTTGTTGATTTTTAAAGGTCTTTTTATAGAGGTGTAATAGCAAACAGATCACTGATTCTTGGGTGGTTGGTTTTGTTGATGTTTTGTTGTTCTAAACATTCAGAATATTTGAGGTCTGTTAAATTTCATCTCTGATCAATCGCACAGACAAAACCTCTCTAAGGAGGAAGAGGTAGTAAATCTGCATCTTTCTGTTATGTGATTGCTTAATTGGTGTCAAGCCATAGGCTCCTGACTCCCTTGTTTTTATGTCAGACTCACACTGTACCCTCTGATCTCCTGGTATAGCACTCTCTGGGAGCCTCTGAGCTCTCTCAGACAGGAAAGCAAGTAACTGAAATCAACTCTGGAAGCTGGATCTGTCCAGCTTGTCACCTGTTTTTATCATGTAGACACAGCCTCTTGTAAAGGCTTTGTATCTGAGAAGTCCGCCTCTAAAGTCACAGTGGCAATTAATAATGCCCACACCTAAATCAGAATTCCTAGTGCTGCTTTTGCTGGTAATATAAGATTCTTCCTGTTTCTTTCATAAATTAGTTGATAACTGTCTGCTTCTCTGTTGAGTGAAAATATTTTAATTACACGATGCACAGGAGCACAAAGCTTCATCTCCTGGCCAGCAGACAATGGAGGTTTGTGATAAAAGCACATTAAACCTTCATTGAGGCTGTTTACACATTTTTAAGGGTGTTGTGGTTGTCTCTGATAGCAGGGACAATAAATCAAAACCTTAGGGTGTTCTTTTCATTAGCCAATGATTTTATAGCCTGCGGTGGCTTTTAAACCAGCCATGCATAAAATGGAGTGATATAATTTGTAATTACTGGAAATAAGTAGTTTTTTCTTCCTTTTTTTTTTTTTTTTGAGACAGAGTCTCACTGCAACACCCAGGCTGGAATGCAATGGTGAGATCTTGGCTCATTGCAATCTCTGCCTCCTCCCAGGTTCAGGTGATTCTCTTGCCTCAGCCTCCCAAGTAGCTGGGATTACAGTTGCCTACCACCACACCTGCTAATTTTTGTATTTTTAGTAGAGATGGGGTTTCACCATGTTGGCCAGGCTGGTCTTGAACTTCTGACCTCAGGTGATCTGCCCACCTCGGCCTCCTAAAGTGCTGGGATTACAGGTGTCAGCCACTGCGCCCAGCCAATAGTTTTAATTCCCCCAACAGGTATTTAGGGCTTTCATATGATTCTGAAGATCCATGTAGTACACTGTTAGTCCCCTATTAGTGGGCAACACCCACCACGCACTGGGAAGTTCCACAGGCTTTTTCCTCAGGCCCTTAATGGGGATTCCACTATTCTTCTAACTCAGAGTTATGGACACCATAGTGCCAGTGTTGATCCCAAGCAGATGACAAAAAGAAAAGCTGCCTGGGTTCCTGGGGAAACAACAGGGTGGGAAAAAGAGATGGCTCAGTGCCTTCATTTCTGAGAAGAAATGTGGAAGAGGATTCTCTGGGAAAATGAGAGAGGTCCGTGTTGTCACCTAGCTCTACCATGTTCTAGGCATGTGAACTTAGGCTTGCGATTTAATCTCTCTCAGCCTCAGTTTCCTCATCTGTAAAGTGGGAGTCATAACATCTGCCTTGTTCAGAGGACCGATGAGGCAGTGTTGATGATAGAACTGTGTACAGTTCCTGTTCAGGAAAAGGTGCTCAGCAATTTAGACTCATTTGTTCACTCACCTGCAGCCTGTGCCAGAGGGCAGTCTGATTTTTCCTTATGTCTTCCAGAAGAACTGCATAAAAGAAATCAAAAATGCTGTGGCCCATTTGAAGTCCCCAGCTATATTTTCTTTTTGTTTTCTAGCAGGGAGTCACAAATACGATTTTGCATTGCAGAGCCCCAGTTGGGATGTGAATTTAATTTGAACTAAGACCCAAATGTAACAATGTTAAAAAAAATATTCCTTGAGTGTCCAAAAGTTCCTGGAAATATTTGTGAAGTTCTTTCATTGAAAAATATTGGCTTTTTAATTATTATACTTAACTTCTGGGGTACATGTGCGGAATGTGCAGGTTTGTTACGTAGCTATACACATGCCATGGTGGTTGGCTCATTCATCACCCCATCATCTATATTAGGTATTTCTGCTAATGCTCTCCCTCTCCTAGTCCCCCATCCCTGACAGGCCCCAGTCTGTGATGTTCCCCTCCCTGTGTCCATGTGTTCTCATTGTTCAACTCCCACTTATGAGTGAGAACATGTGGTGTTTGGTTTTCTGTTCCTGTGTTAGTTTGCTGAGAATGATGGCTTCCAGCTTCAACCATATCCCTGCAAAGGACATGAACTCATTCTTTTTTATGGCTGCATAGCATTCCATGGTGTGTATGGGCTACATTTTCTTTATCCAATCTATCATTGATGGACATTTGGGTTGGTTCCAGGTCTTTGCTATTGTGAACAGTGCTGCAGTAAAGATACGTGTGCATGTGTTTTTATAATAGAATGATTTACAATCCTTTGGGTATATACCCAGTAATAGGATTGCTGGGTCAAATGGTATTTCTAGTTCTAGATCCTTGAGGAATCACCATACTGTCTTCCACAATAGTTGAACTAATTTACACACCCACCAACAGTGTAAAATCATTCCTACTTTTCCACAGCCTCGTCAGCATCTGTTGTCTCCTGACTTTTTAATGATCGCCTTTTAAAGATGGGCAGTCCTGCAATCTCAAGAGGGTGGTTGGCAGCACACATTCCATTCATAGGTGGACACTGGGTAGTACAGTCTTTCTCCCTCTTCTGGCTCTTGCAGTGTCACCACCACATCAGGAAATAGCTGTTGGTTGCTTTGTTTTCTATGAAATCCTTGCTGTGTTTAAGGCTGACACAGTTTCAACTTGTGGTTTTCTTTCTTTCAGAGTCACTAGTGATATACAGGCCACCCAAATTCTATCTTACCCAAAAATGGTAAGATAGAACTTTATTTCTTTTGTAAAAGAAATAAGATTAAATCTGCTTTTAATCTTCCTTATGTCATTGTTATACTATTATCATTATCATATTACTACATAAAATTTATCAATATATTAATAGTAATATTAAAATATAGCTTTATACAATTATATAGTCATTAATATTTGTATATTGCACGTTATAATATTTCTATTTGCTTAGCACCCTCCAAGTGCCAGGTTTTATATTCACTGTTAAAATCTTCACAGCATCCAAGCAAGACGGAAATTATTTTCCCAGGGTTACAGATAAAGAGTAAGGCCCAGAGAGATTTAGCAACTTTTTCAGTGCCACATAGCTAGTAATTAGCAGAACTAAGATTCAAATACCATATGGTCTGACTCCAAAACTCAAGTCGTTTTTATCTTATCCTACTGCATCTCTTTCTCAAGCAGTGGACCACACTCTAGTAAAAGATGTGTTGTGTATAGAAAAACACAGTCTGCAGCAGCTCATAACAGAGCTTAAAGACTGGTTGCTATTTTAGTTTTTGTTAATGCTATAAATGTGCCAAATAAGTGTCACCTTCATGTGGGCAAATTTTAACTACCTCATGAACTACATTTACAAGGAGATGCTTAATTTACTACAATTTGTTTATGAGTGCTCTTGTGTGAGGTGAATCATTTAAGGCAGTTTATTTTTAGAGTTACACAAGGAGTGGATTAATAAAATACCTCCGCAAACAAGAATGTCATGCAAACTTAGCTTGAAACAGGAGGTAGAAATTGCCTACTAAGAATGCTGAGAATAGACCTCATAAACTTAAAGAGCCCTGATTCCTGTTTGTAACCCTGATGCTCACATCACGGACTTGTATTTCACAATACTGACTTTTCAGTAAATGGGAAGCCTTCTCTTTTTAAAAGTCTGAGTTGAATCTTATTTACAATAGATTTGCATTCTTTAAAAAAAATCTTCTTAGTGTATTTAGTTTAGGGCAAAAAACTTGGAGTAATCCTTGACACCTTTTGTCTTATATCCCATATCTAATCAATCCATTCAAAAATGCTTGATGTTGGCCCTTAAAGATTTATGGAGACTATGAACACTTCTTCCTACCTCTATAGTTACAGCCTGGTCTCAGCCATCATCATTTCTCACCTGGATTTCTTTCTTTTCTTTTTCTTTTTTTTCACTCCATCACCAAGGCTGGAGTGCATGGATTGATCTTGGCTCACTGCAACCTCCACCTCCCAGGTTCAAGAGATTCTCCTGCCTCAGCCTCCCAAGCAGCTGGGACTACAGGCACGCACCACCACATCTGGCTAATTTTTGTATTTTTAGTAGAGATGGAGTTTTACTATGTTGGCTAGGCTGCTCTTGAACTCTTGGTCTCAAATGATCTGCCCACCTCAGCCTCTCAAAGTGCTGGGATTACAGGCGTGAGCCACCACATCCAGCCATTTACCTAGATTTCTGTAATAAACTTTGAACTGGTCTCCTTGCTTCACAGCCTTCTTGGTCACTATAGCACAGGAAAAAGAGAGCTGGAGAGTTGAGCTGTAACAATTAAATGCTTCGGCCTAAAAGTGACTTATATTACTTCTACTCATTCTTTTTTCATTTGACTAGAATAAGTCACATAGCCACACCTATTTTCAAATGAGTAGGGAATTGTAATCTTCTGTTTATCAAAGTAGAACACTAGATATGGGTGAACATAAGTAGTGATACACACCTTAGATCTAAGCCACTTGGCGATGAAGGCAAAAAATGGAAGTTTAAATTGCTCTCTTTGCCTAATAAGATCACACCAGTTCATCAGAGAGAAATGCTTTTACCGACATCACTTCTTACTGAATAATATAATACAGTGTTAGATATTAGCTCTTTTACCAAAAAATGGTCTTTGTTTTATTTATGGACAATTCTTGTACCAATTTTTGACAGAAGACCAAGGCAGTATGTAAATTTCTAGTTTTGTAAAATTCACTTTATTGAAGGGACAGTTAATCTGGATACAGAGATTTCTAGTAACTTTTTCCAAATACTAATCAAGTAGAGAGAATCTAGAATAATGAAAGGTTGACATATCTTTGAGACTTTCTCTATAGAATGTTAACTGTTTTTCTGGGATTTCAATGAGAAATTATTTCAGACTATTCAAATTAGGTTTCTAAGGAGTATTTACTAATCAGGAAGGAATGGTCCAGATTATTAGCAGTACCCTATAATTCTAGATTCATGTTGCTTTGTTTAAAATGCTTTGTTTTAAAAGTAAACAAATTTGTTTTATTTCCTTGTACATATGTATATTCATTACCTGAACAGAAAAGGACCAAAGGCAAAGCACAAAGGCAGTTTGAGTATGCCAGGCTCTCAGATAATCATTTAAGAACTCAAAGTTTAACACTATGAAGCACGGATTACGTGACCTTGATACAAAGAGTTTTGAGAGTAAGAATCATCATCTACCTCTACCAGAACCAGAAATACCATTTGACTCAGCAAGCCTATTACTGGGTATATACATGAAGGATTGTTAATCATTCTCCTATAAAGGCACATGCACATGTGTGTTTATTGCAGCACTGTTCACAATAGCAAAGACTTGGAACCAACCCAAGTACCCATCAGTGATAAACTAAAGAAAATGTGGCACATATACAACATGGAATACTATGCAGCCATAAAATAGGATGAATCCATGTCCTTTGCACGGAGATGGATGAAGCTGGAAACCATCATTCTCCACAAACTAACACAGGAACAGAAAACCAAACAAACACCTCATGTTTTCACTCATAAGTGGGAGCCAAACACTGAGAACGCATGGACACAGGGAGGGGAACATCACATACCAGGACCTGTTGGTGGTCGGGGGCTAGAGGAGGGATAGCATTAGAATAAATACCTAATGTAGATGACGAGTTGATGAATGCAGCAAACCACCATGGCATGTGTATACCTATGTAACAAACCTGCACATTCTGCACATGTATCCCAGAACTTAAATGAATTATTCCATATAAATACAATTGACTTGGGCTCTATAGAAAGAGATAAAGTCACATATAAAATTTAATTGCTCAATGGAATATTAAGCAGTTTTACATTAACAAATTATATTTCACAATCCTAATTCTGTGTGTGTGTGTGTGTGTGTGTATATATATATATATATATATATATAGTTCGTTCTTCAAGTTGTCCTTTGAGCTTATTTAACCGTTCCTTATTATTGACTCCATTATTTGTGAATTTAAAACAATATTTGATGTAGTTATTTTATATTTGCATGAGAGTCAGTATTCTTTTGTAAAAATTATGGATCAGTACAATACTAAAGTAGTTAACTTTTATGAGACAAGTTCTTTATTGCACGGTCTTTGCTGTGGCTTTAACCATCTTTTCTTATTTAAAATCAAAATGAATTTTATTATGCCCTGGACAAGAATAAGATTCTATCTAGTGATACTGTTGAACTCTAGGTTGGGACAATGATGAGACTTATCTGTTATACATGAAAACAAGAAATGTTTCCTGGAGTTTCTGTGTCATCTTATCTCAAGGGCCTTCAAAACAGATTTAAGATAAAATTTAGGCTAAAAGAGAAGAGGATTATAGACACCAAAACAATTGAGGCATTGGAGTAAACTTATTTAAAAAAAAAAAAAAACAAAACCAAATAAACCTTCCACTTCTGTGAAAATTAACATATTAAGAATGGTCCTTAAAATTTTTTTAATTTTTAAAATTCTTATATTTTTCCCCTTTACCAAGGTAAAATGCATCATCAGTATTAAATTTCAATAAAGCAAACTGGCACCCTGTTCTATCCATTTGGCCACATGTGGGTTACCAACATTGGTTATTTATTGAGATAGAAGTAAAGGCACAATAGTATAGACTTTGTCATGCAGCCAATTCATTCTTCTTGCCACATAAGCAATGTCTCAGGGAGAAGAAAAAAATTAAGGTGCTCAAGGAGGGGAAAAAAAAAAACGGAAGAGAGAACTCAATCTGTACAGCCCAGAGAGGTACCACTTGCTTTTTCCCTTCACACAATCAGTTAATCACCCTATAAAATGCTGAAATCATCAGAGCCTGAGCCAAAACAGTGAGTTCAATTTTTTTCTCTCCTTTAAATGTCTCCTTTTCAGTTATACAGTATTTTATGAAAAATTGATGTCTTCGTAGTCAACATGATGAATGTTGGGACATGCAGGGAATAGTTTAAGGAGTTTGTTTTAACAGTTATGCATTTAAATTGTCCCATTATAGTGGACATGTTTCTACTGCCAACAAAAAATCAGTTCTTAAAGATCGAGTTTTCCTAGAATTTTTTTTACTGCTTTCAATCATTTTGATAGCAATCCTGATGAATTCATGAATTAAAATTATTTCATCCAAATGTTAGATTTCAAGGTGGCAGTTCAGGGTCTCTTTTTCTTTTACTGCAGGAACTTAACACATAATACTAAAGACATTGAGAGTTTAAAAACATGATATATTCTCTAAGGAAAACCTTTAGATATCTAGGCGCAGTGGGACATTTGCCTAAAAGCAATTAAGTTATGCAATGTATATCTGTATAAAAACCATTCCTGCAAGTCAATGTACTTTTGTTTAAGGCTAGTTCTTAGGTCAAGGTCCTAGCCTCAGAACCTGTTCCTATAGCCCAGAACCTGTTCTTATAACTGCGTGATAAGAATTTACTGAATCAATGAGCACACAGAAAACATCATGCATTATTCTATTGCATCAGTGAGAGAATAAAGATAAATTATCTTTTTATTTCCCTTTGCCTACTTACCCCCAAATTATGAATTTACACAATAACATAGCTGGATCTTAACAACCATTAAAGCCAATTTCTATATTTTACAGATGGAGCATCTGAGGCTTGGACTTTTGAAGGGGCTTACCCATGTCCACACAGCAAGTTAATGATATAACAGCCAGATGGAAATTCATGCCTTCTAGCTGTAAATCCAATGACACTCATTATGTCAGACTGTCTTTTGGGTTGGGTATGTTTCCATAACATCAGTAAAGGGTACAGCAAGACTCTGGCAACCTGTTCAGGTCTTTTGTTTTTTTTCCTTCTGGAGGGAAAAGAGAAAGTTCCTAAAAGACCTTTTGGTGTTTGTTTGTTTGCTTGTTTTTTCCTTTAAGTTCCTGTATCTTTGGAAGCACTTCAGAGCTGGCAAATATCCCCTTAGTTGTCTGTCATCAACTTTATCTATTTCATTCACATAAGCAGAGTCATTTCTGAGCTTTCAACAAAGCAGTGCTACTGTCAACACAATCGGCCAGAGTCCAAGGTACTATTGTACGGCTACATGTAAACATGGCTGAGATTTAAGAAAATGTCCTTGCCAGCACTCTTCTCAAGGAGTTCTACAATTAGAGCAGGTTAACAAAAGCCTTGAGAGATATGGTGAAGGTTCTGGTAGGTCAGGGGTTGTCATGGAGGGGTTTTAATTTAGGAAATGAAATATCTGATTGACTATTTTGAAAAAGTAACTTTAGAATAGTAACCATGGCAGTAGCATGTTAGCATGAAAGTAAGACTGGATTCAGGGGAAACAATCAGGAGGCAGGAGCTGTAATCCTGGTGGTCTTTGCAGGTGATTCGAGCTCAGAGGTCATAGAAATGCAGAAAAGTTTAAGGACTTGAGAGGTATTTTAAGGCAGAATAGTCAGGACTTGATAATTGACTGAATCAGATGGAGGGGAGGGTGAGAGATCAGGGGACTCAAAAATGATTCCCAGGTTTCTGGCTTGGGTGACTGGGTGGGTAGATGTACCATTCATAAGAATGAGAAGTCTGGAGAAAGGACAGGTTTGGAGGGGAATATGTTGAGTTTTTGTTCATGTTGAGTTTGAGTACCTTAGGGCACTCAAGTAGAAATGTCTTGTAGACAGTCAGATACACTATATGGAACTTAGATTTGTAGAGAATTACTCAAACAAGTGTGCGCAATATGCCCAGTCTACAGCCCAGCCCAGAGAATTGTTCCCACTGTAACCTCATATTCTAGTACCCAGCCCAAACCCTTACTCCCCTTCAGCTACACTGGCTTCATTGTTGAGTCTCCAAACACCAGGCACACCCCAGATTGGAGGCCTTGGCAGTGGCTGATTTGTCTGCTTGGAATGTTCTTCTCCCCAAATCTGCACAGTCAACTTCATTATCTCCTTCAAGGCTTTGCTCAAATTTCTCCTCTCAGTGTAGCCTAACCAAGATCACACTGTTTAAAATTGTAATCACAGTCTACCCCCCACCACCAACATATTATTGATCTTTCCTTTTTAGCTCTACTTATTCTTTATTTCACAGTTCTTATCATCTTGTATTAGATCATGTATTTATGATATTAACTGCTTATTATGTTTCTCCCACCACAGGAAAAGAGGGTCCATATGTGCAAGGATCTTTGTCTGTTCACTGGTGTATCCCAAGTGCCCAGAACAGTGCTTGGGATGCAGTGAGTGCTCAATAAATATTTGTTGTTCTTAGCACATAACTGCCCCATTTTATTGACTTACTGAAGCACCAGAATCTCCATACAGGAGCCCCTATTTCCATCACTTCCTCTACTGCATTAACCCAATGCAACAAATCCTTAGAGTAGTGATTCTTACATTTAGACATACTCACGAATCACCTGAGAATATTTATTTATTTTAGAGATGGAGTCTTATTCTGTCACCCAGGCTGGAATGCAGTGGCACAATTACAGCTCACTACAGCCTCAAACTTCTGGGCTCAAGCAGTCTTCTTGCTTTGGCCTCCTGGGTAGCCAGGATTATAGGCACACATCACCATGCCCAGCTAATTTTTTTTACAACACAGGTCCCACTGTGTTGCCGAGGCTGGTATTGATCTCCTGACCTCCAGTGATCCTCCTGCCTTGACCTCCCAAAGTGCTGGGATTACAGGCTTCACCTGGGCATCTTTTTAAAATGTAGATTAGGACCAATCAGTGAATGTGAAGCCAGAGATCCCGTATGTTTATCAAATTTCCACTAATGCCAGTGCTAATATTCTGTAGACCACATGTTGATAGCAAGAACTTAAAAGAACATCCAACTACTCGTTAATACCTGCTAAAAGTCACACACAATTTTCTGTAGGTTAGAAGATTGTCATTTCTATGAAGAAAAAAAAAAGATAAAATAACATGAATTAGGTAGCAATACATTAAGACAATTAAGTGGCAGAAGCCATGATGGTCACAATTGTCACTTGTGAGAATTGAGGAAAGGGGATGTCAAAGTGGAAGTAGGGAGTACTCACCTATGATAATTGGTTGAGAGGCAATTGGTTAAGAAATGTTTAGTTACTATCAAAGAACACAAGTGATGTATTGAATGTTCATTAAATAATATTTCAAACAAATTCAATAGCTGTTACATGCCAAGTACTTTGTGTATATTATCCTAATCTCCCTTTCAATCTGTAAAATTTATTATTATCTCCTTTTGATGAAGGAGAATATTTAAATAGCTGGACTCAGAACACAGCTAGT
Source organism: Plecturocebus donacophilus (assembly GCA_004027715.1). Lineage (NCBI taxonomy): Eukaryota > Metazoa > Chordata > Mammalia > Primates > Pitheciidae > Plecturocebus > Plecturocebus donacophilus. Next base: position 24,917 of record PVKP010002253.1, read on the forward strand.
AAGTGTTATTGGGTCTGCTGAACATCAGAGCTCCTTTTCTTTCTACTACTACAGTATCGTGCCTTTTAGAATTGAATGAGTCTAACTGTGGGATCTTCTGCTCACCAGAAATCCCCAGGTTCCTCCAGCCTCTGGGAACAATAAACAATTGATGGATTTTTGCTTTATTCTTCACTTCGCATCTTTCCTCAGTTACACTCTATCTCCCGTCTCATTTGGGGCTCCCATGTTGAGACATAAGCACATAATAGCCATCTCTTGGGCACAAGTGATGACAGCAGGCTCTGGACTTCCAGGTCTTATGCATAATGCATAATTTTATTTTACCCTCACACCAACCCTATATGATGGGTATTATTTTCATCCTTATTTAAAATAAAAGTTATATCTCAAAAGGTTAAGCAATTTGTTCAAGTACAATCAGTTTAAAAGTACTATGACCAGTACTCAAATCCAGGAAAATGTGACTCCAAAACTCATACTCTTTTTGCCGCCCTCTCTATACACATTTGTGAGTTATTTATAGAAACATCTCCCCAGTCTAAATACTTATTAATGTGAGAGTCTCCCACAAATATGGCTAATATTGTATCTCAACTGAAACATCAGGGAAGACCATGGGCCAGGGACTCTCAAACTGGCAAAAGCTCATTTACAAAAGTAAAGATCTCACTTGAACTGCAGCACATATGTGTTGAGTATCAACTGGAAAATAAGTCAAAAATAATGTTAATGTACCAATGTACATGGAATGATTAAATCCAATAAATAATAAATCTTAAAACTATTTGTAAGGAACTCTTAATTCTTTATTAAACTGAAGTCTATGAAGTCACATGTCATCTGTAAAAGTAAAATATTTGCATGTTTGAATCAGTTCTCTGGCTACTATCTGGAATTTCATAGCTTGGCACTGAGCCACAAATTATGCATTGAAAATTGCTTTCATGTAACCTTGTAACAGTGATAAAAATTGAGTCAGTGTTCATCTGATCCAAAAGTTGCTTTGAGTTCTTGAACCAGACAACATTCAGGAGGCATGAAGACCAAGACTGTGGTACATTTTATTATAAGGAAAGCATAGTGAGGTCACCAAGAAAGGCCTAGACTTGAAAGAGAAGAGCTAAATCAGGCCAAGAAATGAGGCACTATCTCTTAATACAACTATCAATATTATTTTATTATTTAGGTAGCAATTATGAAGTACTTATTTTGTACCAGGAATTGTGCTAACTGCTTTGCATATATTGTAGTGTTTAAACTTCAAAACAAACCAACAAGGTAGTTACTGTTATCCACACCCAGTCTACAGCTGAGAAACTGAGGCTTAGAAAGGATGAGCAACTCCTTTCAATACCACTTAGCCAATAAGTAGTGAAACAAGATTTTGGACCCAAAGTCCATGCTCTTAATCACTGTATTTTATCATTGTATTCCATGTTTAATGTACTATTAGTTAACGTCCTATCACAGTTTAGACTGCATCTTTTATTATGAGGATTATTATCCAAACTGAGATCCTTTTGACAGGAGGAGGCATGATTAGGAATTTTGTTGGGCATTCACAAGGACTGTCCTGGACAGTGTTATATGTTAATCCTATTTAATATTTTTCCAATCTACATCATGACATGATACATAAGCAAAAATTTAAACACCAGTTTGTAATTGTAATTGGGTGTACAAGTTAGATTGTGTACCACAAACACCTGCAGGATAACCATTGTGATATACAGTGATGTGTTAATAGACCTCTAGTATACTAGAAGAAAATCTATTTTCCTGGCTTGAAAGGGACCAATCAATTATATGGGTCCAAAGTGGTGCTTTGAGGCCATGGGAAGCAAGTTTGCACTGTGAAATTTCCACAAAGGCAAGAACTTTTATGTCAATACAAAAGGCTGATACCTCTTTACAAAACCAGTTCCCAGTGCTCCTGAAGCAGCAGGAAAGCTGTTCTACTAAACAGGTGACAGACTTGCAGCACTGGATCTATAGCCTGGGTTCAGGCTGAACTAGGATGTCAGAACAGGTCTAGAGGCAAAAGATGGGTAGTCGAAACACTGTATCCATCCATTCTCACACTGCTATAAAGAACTGCCTGAGACTGAGAAATTTATAAAGGAAGAAAGTTTAATTGGCTCACAGTTCCACATGGCTGGAGAAGCCGCAGGAAACTGACAATCATGGCAGAAAGAGAAGTAAATGCATGGCTGTAGAGGCCTCAGGAAACTTACAATCTTGGAGGCAGGTAAAGCAAACATATTCTTCTTCACATGGCAGCAGGAGAGAGAAGTGCCAAGCAAAAGGGGAAAAGTTTCTTATAAAACCATCAGATCCCATGAGAAGTCAGTCACTATCATGAGAACAGTATGGGGAAACTGCCCCCATTATTCAATTATCTTCACCTGGTTCTGCCCTTGACACATGTGGATTATTAGAATTCAAGGTGAGATTTGGGTGGGGACACGGAGCCAAACTATATCAGGCATAGAGGTTGGGCAGGAAGCAACAGGGTAAAATGAGACTGCAGAGCTAAGCAGAGCTATCCTGAATGGTGGTTATGCAGATTCCCTTCAGATATTGATCTTTTTATAACTTACTTTTATTAACTGAAAAAAATGAACTTTTAAAACCTTTGTACTCCAATATTCTTTGAAACCATCATGAGGCATAGCACTTAATCTCTAGGAGTTGAAGATTTCTACATTCATTCAACAAATATTTCTTGAGAGCCCATTAAGTATTCCAGGAAGTCTTCCAGGAGCTGGGGATGAGTGGCGAACACAACAAATTCTCTGACCTCATTACTGAGTGTGTCTGAAGGCTTTTATGGAAATTGACACTTTTTAAGGTATATAAACAATGCTTTTCCAAGACATGAAAATTATATCCCACCTTTAGCCCTTAGTTCCCTCAAGTGCAGAATAAGGGCACTGACCTGGATACCTTTCCAGAGCTCTTCCAACTCTAAAATCCTGTGGCTCTGCTGTCATTTTGATCAGGTTGGTGTGAAGGACAATGCTTTTTTTATTCAACTTTTCCATTCTTAATGTTAAAAATATAAATTTATCTCAGCCAGGTGCAGCGGTTCATGCCTGTAATCCCAGCACTTTGGGAGGCCAAGGTGGGTGGATTACCTGAGGTCAGGTGTTCAAGACCAGCCTGGCCAACATGGCAAAACTCTACCTCTACTAAAAATACCAAAAAAAAAAGAAGCCAGGCGTGGTAGCGTGTCCCTGTAGTCCCAGCTACTTAGGAGGCTGGGGCAGGACAATCACTTGAATCTGGGAGGTGGAGGTTGCAGTGACCTGAGACCACGCTATTGCACTCCAGCCTGGGCAAGAAGAGCAAAACTCTTTCTCTCTCTTTCTCTCTCTCCTCCTACTCCCTTTCTAGAGAGAGAGAGAGAGAGAGACTCTCAAAACAGCAAAATTCAATATTGTTATACACAGAATACAAATCAAATCAAAAGTTTAAATACATCTATCAACTGAGGAGCTAGGAAAGAAGTGTAGTTATGCAGCCAACATGTAACAAACCCGTCCAGTGGCCTCCTCTGAAAGCTACACCAGAAAGACTTACTCTTTCTGGAGAGTAGTCTTGGCCAGATAATTCTTCTTTGTGGGCCTTATGTGGACCGACACTTCACAGAAACCATGCAGTGGGGGGCACTATGGTTGAAGGTGAAATTGTATTTTCCTTCTTTTTATTCTAGTATCAGAAACAGAGAAAAGGACTCTAAAGAGTACTGCTCCTTTCCAGAAGAAGAAGAAAATTTCACTATTTCAGGATCAGGACTGGTAACATTTGGAAAGCTAATATAGGGAATGGAGAGAGAAAATGATCTTTAATATTCCCATCCTACATGTCAGCACTATGCCATGACTTACATGCATGATCTCTAAGCCTCACAAGGAGTTGACCTGGTCAGCATTATTGTCTTGTTTTAAGATATGGACACTACGGATGGAAGAGGCCAAGTAATTGCACATTATTAAGTAGATGCTATTTGACTCCAAAGCCACAGTCTTTCCAGGTGCTCTCCTTTTTGGGATACCTTAACAAGTTTAATCCAGTTTAGGGACTCCAAATTTGATTATATATTCACAATTTTCACTGTTGGGTGTTCACATGTTGCCTGGTAGTATTGTTATATCATCAACAACACATAGAAGTGCTCCTGATCACTGCGTAAATATGCAGCACAATGCCTCGTACGTATAGATGCTCAAATATGCTACTTCTCTTAAACCAGTGTTCCCCAACCTTTCTGTCACCAGGGACCAGTTTCATGGAAGACAGTGGAATGGTATGGGGCTCAGGGGCAGGGATGGTTTCAGGCTGAAACTCTTCAACCTCTCAGATCATCAGGCATTAGATTCTAATAAGAAGCATGCAACCTAGATTCCACACATGTGCAGTTCAGGATCGGATTTGTGCTCCTATGAGGTTCTAATGCTGCCACTGATCTGATAGGAACTAAGTTCAAATGATAATGCTTGTGCACCTGCCACTCACCTCCTGCTATTAGGTGATCCTAGCAGGCCACCACTCAGTACTTGTCTGCAATCCAGGGGTTGCAGATAGACTTAAATGGTTATAGCCTATAACCATTAACTATAGTTAGTTTTCCTAACTAGGCTAATTAATATATTGAAGATTGATTTGTTTTGAGATCAGACCAGCAGCTAAGCCAAATAAATGAGGAAAAAGTTGATTTGGCATCAGCGTGTTCATGAAGAATGAACAGTCTGTGGATTCAGAAACTAGATTATATAGGTACTGAATGTTAATTTGGGCACTTAATAGCAACATGACCTTTGGCAAATAACTCTGAGTGTTTTGTTCACTGTAAAATAGGTAAATAATATATTGCTGGATATTTTGCTTAACTTTTATGTTCGGGGGTACATGTGAAGATTTGTTATATAGGTAACCTCATGTCATGGGGGTTTGTTTTACAGATTATCACCCAGGTATTAAGCCTAGGACCCAATAGTTATCCTTTCTGCTCTTGTTCCTCCTCCTACCCTCTACCCTCAAGTAGACCCCAGTGTCTGCTGTTCCCTTCTTTGTGTTTATAAGTTCTCATCATTGAATTCCCTTTTACAAGTGAGAATGTGGTAGTATTTGGTTTTCTCTTCCTGTGTTACTTTGCTAAGGATAATAGCATCCAGCTCCATCCAAGTTCTCACAAAAGAGATGATCTTGTTTTTTATGGCCGTGTAGTATTCCATAGTATATGTGTACCACATTTTCTTTATCCAATCTGTCATTAAGGGCATTTAGGTTAATTCAAATGCCTTTGCTCTTGTGAATGATTTCTACATATTTTTGAAGATTAAATAAAAACATACAAATTAAATATTGAAATGAAAATATACAAAACCCCTAGTACAGTGCCTGGCACATAATACTCAATATTATTACTATTAATTTAAAGTAAGACATACTTCAGTTACAAAATGTTATTGAAAAGGAAGAACAGTGATACTTTCAATGCATATGCCAAAAGTCTACTTTGTTTTTCTTTGCTTTACAGCTATATTCTTATTAGTAAAAGGTGCTGATAAGTGTATAATGGGATAAGACCCATTTGATGGCAAACAGAGTCAAACTGATGGCCTCCAGGAGTTCACATAATCTAGCCCCCCCTATCTTTCTGAACTTATTTCACACCAGTGCCCTTTCATTTACTATTCATTTTTAATATTTTCCCAAAGTCTCTGATTCTTGGATCTTTGCATCAGTGTACCCTCTTTCCCACAATCTTCACAAAGCTGGTGCTTTCTCATTATTTGGGTCTTAGAGCAGATGTGATCTCTCTAGAGAAGCCTCCCTGACTACGCATCTTAGGTCCTGGCCCTACCTGCATCCATTACCATCTACCTTACCAATTTTATTCACAGCATTTGTCATTATCTGAAATTACTTTATATATGTATTTAGTTTCCTGTTTATTGTCTATTTTCACCCAGCAAAATGTTAGATCTATAATGTAGACATCTTATTTCTACTTTGGTATCCTCAGAGCCTACGACAGTGTCTGGCACATAACAGGCTTTTAAATTTTTGTTGACTAAATAAGCAAACTTTAATTTTGTTGTCCATACTTTCTTGAATTGTTTTATTCTACTAGAAGGAAATCTACAAATATTTTTGTTCACTTAATTTGATTCTTTCCACTTTTGAATCCCCCAATCATTCAATAATTCATCAACATCCTGGAGTAAATTTAAATTTGGATTGATTTCTACATTTAAAATCTTGATTTAGTATTTTTAGTAGAAGAATTTAATGAAAGTAGGAAGCCATTAATTGTACAACTTCTCAGCATCTGATGCATGCATATGGCGTGGCTTTGTAGGGCTTCTGGGCAGGGCATTAAATTATGTGATAATAACAGAATACCAATAACACACCTGAGGCTGCATCAGACAGGATGATCTGTTTGTGTGTGGTTAGTGCTGTTGCTCCCTCAAGGGAAAGCAGCCTTTAGCTTTGTGAAGGCCAATGTGGATCTCTGACAGAAAGCTGCAGTCAGACACAATCACATTTTAAGAAAAATAAACTCTATGATGATTCTGGCCAACCTCAATCTGTAATGTGGCTGAAAATGAACAGAGGTTGGGTGTTCAATTTCAGGCCCAGAGAGCTTCCACAGCACTGGCTATTACATGTGTCATATTTCAGTCCCTTTGGTTCATTTCACTTGGCAGGATTTGTTCAAGGCAAGTCTGGAGTGATTTATCCTGCTCACTAATGAGCTCTTCTTCCAACAGAGAAGTTCCTCCCAAGCTGGGGTCCAAGTCATTAGCTGAAGGATCTAGAGGACTGCTCAGAGCTTAGGAGACTGAATTGGAAGAAGAAATTTGGGTTTCCAAATCAGCCAATTGTATAGAGTCACACAATCACTCTGAATCTCATAAACTTTGATACACCAATAGAAAAAGTATTTCTTAAATTTTAAAAGTAATGTTTATCCGTGGTAAGCATGCAAATTATGCATTCTTATACAGTCTTGGAGATTGGAAAATAGATTTAAAAACCAATCCCACCCACCTCCACATTCTCAAGAGATAACCACTATTATAAGTTTTCTTGGCATCCCTCTAAACATTTTCTAGATTTATATATATATATAGAGAGAGAGAGTCAGGGGATTAAATTATTATATATATATTCTACATATATATATATATTCTACATATATATATATATATACACTACATATATATATACTACATATATATACACACACACACACCTAGAAAAATATATAAATATTTATATTCTAAATATATGTTATATATAATATATATAAATATGTTATGTATAATATATATAAATTTATATATACCTAGAAAAAATATAGCCCCTCCTATATTTATATATTGTATATCGCCCCTCCTATATATAATATATATATAAATATAAGAGGGGCTATATATAATGTAATATATAATAAATATAAATATAGGAGGGGCTATATGTTTTCTAGGTATATATATATTTAGAAATATATATGTTCATGCATAGGTAAATAGATTGATGGATAGTGATGGTACCAATCAAAGAATATGAGCATGGCATTCTGCGATGATGGCCCTAATTCTTCACTCCTTCCTGTAACTTTGCAGTGCTCTCCTGCCATGGGTAGTTGACCTGCTCCATCATTTCACATTGGGCTCAGCCATGTCACTTGCTTTGGCTAATGGGATGTTAGCATATTTGAAAGAGCAGTGGTTTGAAATAGGGTATGCATTGGGGCTGCTCTCTCAAACCTCTGCCACCATATTAAGAATTTGTCTGGGCTCACCTGCTAGGGCATATGAGACACATGGAGCAGAGCTGAGTGATCCCAGTCACCCCAGCCCACACCAGCCTGGATCAGCCAGCAGCCTGCCAACAACCTTCCCATATATGAGCTGATAAACAAAGATCAACAAAGACTACTAGCTACTCTCCCCACATTTGACCCTAGATGCTTGGGGAATGAACACGTTGTATGGCCACTGAGGTTGTTAGTTATTTGTTAAGCAACATTATCATGACAGTAGGTAACTAATGCGTGTATCTTAGAGCTTTTTCCATATTGGCAAAGAAAGACCTACCTTTTTGTTTTCACTAACTGCAAAATATTCCATTCTGTGTAAGTACTCTAAGTACTCTGATTTAGTTAATTCATCCTCTATTGACAGGCATTTAGGTTGTTTCCAAGTTTTTGCTAGCCAAACAACACTGCCAAGCACATACCCCAGATAGATATCTTTGTAGACTTGGCACATTGATCTAAAGGATTAATTTCTAGAGGTAAAGATGCTAGATCAAGAGATTCATATTTCAAATTTTGCTTCATAAAAACTTTCTTCTAAATTGTCTGTGCAGGTCATCATATTTTAAGGATGAGAAAGGCTTTTAGCCTCTTCTAAAAATAATGTGTCTTTTTGAAAGAATGTTACAGGAATTTGATATTAACTTCTAAATTTTATTAACGTTATAATGTTTTTTGTCTTCAAAGTATACAAAATATTGACTAGTGTCATTACTATTTATGTTTTGATATACAGAGCCTTTTCTTTCTTTCTTCACTTATTTCTAATACAAGAAGTTATATCCTCAAGGTCAGATTTCATTAGCTTTGAAGGTCTGGCTTGGGAAATTCCCATAAAAGACTGGAAGTGCAGGGGTTCAGTTCTAAGACTTGGTGATAGCCTGAAGCCTCAGGGGAGCTGATGGCAGAACTCAGTAGCCACCAGACTATCTCTCCCTTCATAAGATTCTCATTTCTTTGATGTTAGATAATGAAAAGAATGAAGGCTTTGGGGTTCACCAGAATTTAGTTTGATCAGAGTGTTGCCTTTCATGTACTGTGTGGGTTTAGGTATGTTATAGAAATTCATGGGCCTCAGTTTTCTCACCTGTGCAAGAAGATGGTGATATTTATTGTTTTGTGAAATCTAGTTCACTTCTCCTATCTGTTGCTCCTTGCAAACAAACAAAAATATGAGGCAGCCACTGGGACAACTCACTTCCAGGAACGAGGAAGCATACTGAAGTGAACAGAACACCACGAACCTGTGTTTAAAGGCTCACAGTGCGTCTTCTTGACTGATCTTCCTGAGTGACCTTGCATGTGGTCAGTTCATCTTTCTGCACTTAGATTTCATATCCCCATTCATAATGAAGGAAACAATCTTGCAGGGCTGGAGGGAGGACTGGGGTGCTCTATGTGAAGCACCTAGCACAAGGCTTGACACACAGCGGACTCTCAATAGTGGTACTTAGTACTTTTGTTTGCATGGTTCTCCTGACCACAAATGAGTGGTTGTCATTTTACCTCACTCTCCCCCAGCCCCCACAGTATGTAATGTAATTTAGGGAGCATATTCTTTCTCCACATGTTCACATTTCTGGAAATAGTCTGTGACTTAAAATTGATGATATCTGGCTGGGCATGATGGCTCACACCTATAATCCCAGCACTTGGGGAGGCCAAGGCAGGTAGATCACCTGACGTCAGGAGTTCAAGACCAGTCTACAACATGATACAACCCCATCTCTACTAAAAATGCGAAACTTAGTTGGGCATGGTGGCAGGTGCCTATACTCCCAGCTACTCAGAAGACTGAGGCAGGAGAACTGCTTGAACCCAGGAGGCGGAGGTTACATTGAGCCAAAATAGCACCATTGCACTCCAGCCTGGGTAGCAAAAGTGAAACTCCATCTCAAAAAAAAAAAGAAATTGATGAGATCTTATAATTGTGAAACAGCCAGGCCAATTCATAATGTAATTATCGTTGCCTGTGCAGGCAAAAACTTGGTGGCATGACTGACAACTGGAATATTTCCATGTTTCACTTTAAAGACTATTTAAAGACCATTGGAGGAAGGTCTAAAATTTCTGCCTATTCTCTGAAAACTTGTTATTTCCACTACTGGTATTTTCATGACCATTAGTTAAGAGCCTAACAGGTGAAGGAATCTGGGCTAAGACCCAGCAATACAAAGCCCTTGAGGGTCTTAAATATCACCAGGGAAATAGGGCATAGATTTAAAATGTAATTAACTCTATGAAGCAGTCTGTGGCTGGTGTCAAGCACTAGTGCAGACACTATATAAATGCTTCAGGGAGCAAAGACAAGAGAAATGGCTGGGAGGGTGAAGATTTAGAGACAGCCTCACAAAAGAGAAAACAATATCATGAGGTTTTGAAAGGCGAATTGGACTTCGGGGAAAGAGAAATCTTTCTGGGATGGAGGATGGTTGGAACAATGGAGCAGTGGGAAAAAATACCTAAAGAGTATAAGAAAATAGAAGCACCCTCTTTAGATTGATGCATCAGGTTCACCAGGTGAAGAGAATACAGTGGAAAATAAAGCAAGAGAGTTAGGTACAGGTTAGACTATGACCTTAAAGTTGCCTTGGAGGTCTGACCCTACTTTTAATTCATAAGTTAATGACGTGAATGCTTGTGCACGATTGCCATTTAGGCCATTGAGAATAGGAAGGAAATTTCTTCTTCATGGATGATTTGATCTGATTGTTCAGAACTAGAAGAGGTCTCAAAAGACAATTTGTCCTGCTATCTAACTATTACTGGAAACAATGGCATAATTATCAACCACTCAGAAATGGAGAGCATTATTTTTGGCAGATGTCTTTTAAATGTAATTGGTTCAATTTGATAACCCCAGGAAGCTAGTCGATTTATTTGGTTACTAAGAAGCTTTATTGAGACATTTCTATGGCCACAGTGGGCAACTGGTAACACCTGCTTTGAGGATCACACAAGCCAGTATTATCCTGGCCATATGGTGTACAACTTTTAAGACGTAAGCAATTATTTGTTTGTGGAGTAGATCCAGGCAATTTCTTAAGATAAGCCTGCCTGATGCTGAGAAAGGGAGCCCATCCAGCTGAAAGTTTCACCTCATTAAAGTCTTCCAGTGTTCCTCAAGGATGAGACTGAACTTTGCAGCGCGACCTGAGACTGTGACCAAGCCATTGAAAGTTGCAACCTACTCCCCTTCCCCCCATGATCCTGCACTCCCTAGACCCCTTTACCTGCTGTGCTTTTGGTTTTTTTACACAGAATTTGTCACCTTTTGATATAGCATATATGTATTTACTAAATTTATTGTTCATTATTTTCTTACCTAGCTGGAATGTATGTTTTACAAGGGCAAGAGTTTCAGTCTTCTCTGTGTATTGATGTATCATGGGAGTCTAGAACAGTGCCTAAAGTTCACAAACTTCAAATATTTGAGGAACTGTCACTTGGATAAGTGTTTTCATCAACATGGAAGCCTCGGATATTGTGGAGGAGATTATCATATACTCCTGGGATAAGTTCCATATCTGATTTTGTGGCTTTGCTTTTTATTATAGGAATCTATGACTTTATACTATGAAAAACGGGAAAAAAATAAAGTTAAAATATTCTTAGTATCGATTGAGATGTAACGTGTGTAGCAACATGTCACAGACATGTCTAATGCCAAGGTAAGTCTTTTACCTTGATAAATAGCCTGGATGGAATTCTGATTTAGAAAAGCTGGCAGAAATGGACATAAGCATATTATCATGTCTCTGATTTACAAAAATTACTCTTTCTATTATTGCTTGTAACCACTGGAATTGGGGATTGGGACTATATATTCTGCCAAAGTAATCAAATTGGATACATCAGTTCATTTGCTGGATTTCAGCTTTTACAAGTAGTTTCTAATACTCTATCACCCATCCTCATTAATTAAATTCATACTGAGCCCACTATATGCTTCTCTCAAACCCTTTAAGAACACTATCAAGTCATGTTGCAATCTTTTAGCACCAGGATACTTCAAAGATAGGTCTGAGAAAGAAAGTAAGTTAAGTGAGAAACACTTAACACTAGAAAATTTTGTCTTTATTTATCTTCTGAAAGTGAATGGCATATATTTATGTGAGAGTTGCATTATATTTTATTATTCAGTTTCTGAATTTAAACTCCAATGGTCATTTTCAGCATTTTCTCCATAAGGGAAAGCATTCTGTATATCTTCTGTCTGATGTGGCTTTTAATATATTGTATGTGGTTAGTAATATGCTAAGCAGAAATCTGAGGGTGCCTTATTTCATCGATGGATTGCTAGGTAGGAAATGAAAAGGCATGGAGCCTGCTACCTACTTATCCACTAACTTAGGTTTTTCAAAAAACTCCTTGAATCTCACAAAAAATCTCCCAGTTTATATCACTTTTGCCAAATATAATCTAGCAAATGCTTTGTTATACTGAGCAAGTTGTAGCCCAGAAATAAGGGACATCTAGCACCTTGAAACCCAGCTAATATTAGTAAATCAATTAGTGCTATTTTTTATTAAACTTTTATTGAAATTTGTTGTTTAAAAAGATCCCAAGCATGCAGCTCAGTACATTTCCACAACCTGAACACACCTGTGTAACAACACCCAGGTCAAGAAGCAGAACAGTTTCAGCAGTTCAGAAGCCCTCCTCGTAAGCCCTTCCAATCACTGCCCGCCCTCCAAGGTGAGCCGCTATCTTCACCAATACTAGATTAGCTTTCCCTTCTTTTTTGTTCTTTATGTAAATGGAATTATACCTTATGTATTCATTTGTGTTTGGCTTCTTTTCATTTTTCTTGTATCTGTGAGATATATATTTTGCATTGGCTTTATAAGGTTAAAGGTCACTTATTCTCATTCTGTACAGTATTCCATTGTGTAGATATACCAAAATTTACTTGTCTTTTCAACACTCGATGGGCATTTGAACAGTTTCTGGTGAGGGACTATTGCACCAGTAATGTTGCCATGTACACTCTAGTGCATGGAATTATGTAGGAAATTCTATTAGTTATACTTAGGAGTAGATTTCAGGTTCCAACACCTTTCTGTAAGTGAAGAGACTGTTCTCCCAAAAAGAAAACATACAAATATGCATAGCTAGGTAAAGAATATGTCATGGCAATAGAATCCAGTAATAGTCATAAGCTCTTGATGATTTCATAAGAGGACTACCAGGTTTTCATAAGGTCCCCTGCTTAGTGGTATGAAGAATACAAATAACTTATCTCTCCCACAGTGAGATGAGGTGGGGGTAAATATTCCCATCACTAAAAAAGCCACAGAGAACTTTACTTTCCAAAATCAAAGCATCTAAGTGTTAGACTATTGCTTCTCATTCCAGGAAATTATCCTATTTGTATCTGCCTTTCTAGCAGGCACCAAGGAGTGAAGGGAACCATAATGAAAATTCATGCTTGCAAATCATCCTCCATCTGTAAAGTACTTTATGGATATTAACTAATTAATCCTTCACTTCTCTCCTCCTGTTGCCCCACCTTTTCTCCCCACCGTGAAGCAGGTGGCATCTCCATATTGTGTCACTCATTTGCAAAAAGATAAACACAAGAACAGGTTATGCCATATCATTTATGAGGTCCAGGAGTGTGAAATAAATACTTCGCTGCCTGGGGCCTTCATGAAATAAAATTACCATATATTTTGAGCCTGGAGATCTAAAGTGCACAAATAAAGCCTCTGAAGAATTTTTGTCACATATGACAGGAGAGATGGATTCGTTGTTGGATTTATTTACTAAACTGTCACAGTGGTTGCTCATGAATGTCAATGATGTGATAGCTCCTGGGGAAGCTGTGGAAGAACCTTAAGAGGGAAAAATTGCTAAATGTTTCTGAATGTGGGACCGAGCAAAGGCGACTAAGGTGGTTACTCTCAGTCCCCCTCATTCCACCACAATCCAAACAGAAAATTTGAAAATTTCTTAGAAAAGGATGCATAGATGAAATGACACTTAAATTTGTAAGTACAGAGAAAAAGTGATGTCTGTTCCTTCATGTGTTTGTGATTAGAAATGGGCATCTGATTATGAATCTTCTGATTTTTTGAAAATAATCAGATTTCATGTAAGTTCTGGTTGTCTATATTCAGATGTTAACCACTAATTAAATTTGGTTTCTTATTTTCTAATGGAAAAAAAAGCCTAAACCTGTAGAAAATGTCTCTCATTTTATATTTATGATGCACAAAAATGGAGTAATCTACTTTTAATTTTAGATACAACCTACATTTTTAAAATTGGGAACCAGAAAAGTAATCAGAATTAGTGATTATATCAGACAAAAAAGAATTCTTCCTGAGGCTACGTTCTGCTCTGGTTCTATGCTCTCCACTCACTCTGGTTTCCCAGAACTTTTTTGTGCATATTGAGGGCACAGGAGGTTCCTTGAGGCATTGAATAGAAAGAAAAAGAGAGAGAGTAAATAAGTGGTTACTAGGCGTGATTAGTTTGTTCAAAAGAGAAATTAAGATGTTTAATATTTGATTTTTTTTCTATCCATCTTGGCACTCCTGGGGTGAAAGCCCCATGTGGGAAATTACTAAAGAAGAATAAAACAGAGCCACTGTCCTCAGGGGCTCTACAGATAGGGGCAGAAATAAGTCAAGTAGGCATATGTCTAATGCATGAGATGGACAGGGCATGTAGTCTTCTGCAAAAGAGTGGACTGAGCTGCTCAGGGAGTCCACATCCCCAACTCCCATGGTGTATAGAAATGCCCCTCAATAGTAACACATTTACCAAAATACAGAGCAGTGCTCCAAGCAGGCAAGGGATATCTTGAGATCCCAGAAATGAAGAGGGACTCAAAGCTGGAATCATAAGCTGAAGTTGAAGCCAACAAGTCCAAGGAGGGAAATCAACCTTAGAACCAGGACCTTCAATACCAGTTTGATGTATCTCCTATGGAAAAGGGCTCTTATGCTTTTAAAGAGGGTTTGAGAAGTGGAGTTTTTAATTCAGAAAGGAAAAAAAAATCAAGACAAAATAGCACAAGGAGGTAGAACCACAAAGGAGCTAGGAGAGAACCAAAAGTGAAGTGGACAAAGCAGACTCTGCCGACTTGTGAGCCAGGAAGAGAGGTCTTAAAGTTGGTCAAGGGAGAATCAGTCTGAGAGCCATTGAAAGTCTCCTTGGTGACATGTGTATGGGAGGGTGTGGTGGGGGAGTGCTCAAAAGGAAGTAGCTATGCAGGAATAGAGGTAGCTGAGGCAGAGGAGGTGTAAAAGGTGAGGGGGAAAGAAGGCAGAAAAGTGAAGGAGTAGCTGGTCTGAATAGAGTTTCATTTTTTGATGGTTGTTTTTGTCGTTTGAGGATGAAAGATATGTTTACTTATATGTTTATAAGCAAGAAGTCAAAGAAAGAGTGAGAGGTTGAAATGCAAATTACCATAATAGAGCAAAAACCAGAAGGAAGCAGAAAACTCTGGACTCAAAAATTAGTTGGGGTTAACAATGAAAAAGAGTAGGTAAAAGCAATGATTTTCTTCTTTATCATTCATCATATTTTCTTATGTTTGTTATTATGTTTGGGGATTATTACTATTGCTGATGGAAGTCTGCAAAATGAGACATCATTTCTTATAGGTCATTTACCTTTTTATGTTGGCATTATGTTAATGAGTTTTGCTTAACAAATGATTCTAAAATACAGTAGTATAAAACTATAAGCATTTATTATCTCACTCAGTAGCTGTGGATCAGGAACTTAGGAGTAGCTTGGATGGGTGGTCTGGCTTGGGCTCACACATGAGGTTACAGTTAAGATATTGACTGGAGCTAAAGGTTTGACTGAGGCTGCAGGATCCAAGATAGATCACTCTCACACATGAGAAGTTACTGCTGGTTGTTGGCGGGAGGCCTTGGGAACTCTGCATGGACCTCTCCACAGGGCTGCTTGAGTGCCCTCACAACATGGCAGCTGCCTTCCTCCAGAGTAGGTGATGATATAGAGAGAGAAAGAGAGAAAGTCTCAAATCCTGTAATGACCTAGACTTGAAGGAAGTCACAAATTACTTTGTGAAAGTCATACATGTTCACCTCTACAGCATTCTGTTAGAAGTACTTCCCTATGTAGAGAGACACTCAAGGGGAAGGGAACCAGGCTCTACCACTTGAAATAAGGAGTACCAAAGAACTTGTGGATGTCTTTTAAAACTACTACTGGCAACTAGGTCTTAAGGTGGATAAATGAAGAATTTGGGGAATCTCACATTGGAGATGTTGGATATCGTTAAATGATCTGAGACTCATTGGGTGTGAAATAATGAAGTGTATATATATTCCTTCATATACAAGCCAGGAAGGTATAATATTCAGAATATATTATCACTCAGTCGTATCTGTGGTGGCCTCAGATAAGTACAGGGCAGTGCTTGCATTGATGACAGAATAGGAGAGAGAGGGGGCAGATCTATCAGTGGCTCCATGTGTTACTCCATTTCTTTGCAGATTTCCTTAGTCCTCTTTCATGTCGTATTTCACAGGAGAAACAATGATGTGAGTCACAGAGTTTCTGTAAGTTCTGACCTCCCTTGTCCAGCTGCTTGGAGCAGGGCAACCCTTGTAAAGTAAAAAGAGCTAGATTTGAGGTGAAGCTTCTAACACAGCACAATAAAAAGAGAAGAATTTGCCCCCAGTCTTGTTACCATTTTCCTTCAATGCACTTGGAAGGAAGAAGGAATTAATGAGGCTCATTGTGTATGCAAGGGTAAGCACAGTTTGTGTTAAGCTAAGTCTAGCAGAAGCTGAAAAAGCATATCTGGCACAGCTAAGTAATTAGACTTCACATTTCTCACATTTTGTAAGGGGAAAAAAATGTCTTTAGTGGAAAGTGTCTTTAAACTCATTTTCCACAGACAGAAAAGACTTTCTAAGCCCAACCCTGGGCTTGGTCCTTTGTGGACCACATTTAAAATGAAGGTAGAAATCATTGTACTCATGTTTTAGGTTATTTGTATGCTCTGCAAGAAAGGGGTGATGGCTTAAGAGCAGAGCTGGTGCCAGGTTCCTGATTAGAATTAAAATCCAGCAAAATATCTGTCTAGATCAAATTTAGAAATCAGGGCAATGAGGAAAACATCTATTTCTGTTCTTCTCAAATGATTGAAAATACCTAGAGGACAGTGATCATGTCTTTCATATACTGATTAAAATATGGTCTTTGGAGCCAGATTTCCTGAATTCAATTCTGGCTCTGCCACTTACTAGCTGTGTGGCACAGTTTTGACACAGCTGAAATTAGCTTCCTCTTTCTCTATCTCAGTTTTCCCATCTATAAAATGGGGAAAATAACAGCACCTACTGCATAGGGCTGCTGTGAAGAAGTAGATAAATATATGTAAGTCACAAAAACAGTGACTGCTGCATTATAAGAACTGCAAAGGTTAGCTTTTTTATGATGACTCCTAATTATGACTAAGAATAGTTGTGCACCAGGTAGATGCTGAAGAAATATTTGAACTGAACACTAAGACTGATAAATATAGCAGAGTCTGTTAGGAGAGGTTACTCTTTCATCTTTACCTGTCCCCATCACAGCATTAGCTACTCCATCTACTGCCCCCTCGATGCTCTAACACACTGCATCATAATTGTGCACTTGAATCATCATAATCATCCACATCTGTCTCCTCCACTTGAACTGCAAACATTTTAAGGGTAGAATGCATGTCTTATTTATCTCTTTATCATCAGCATCTATCTCAGGGAACTCTGTAAGAGTTCACAATAAATATTTGTGGATAGAGTGATTAATTAATTAAAATTAATCAACAAACATTCATTAAAGCACCTACAATGTGCCAGGCACATTGCTAGTTGTGAGAATGTAACAGTGACCTAGACAGACACTATCCTTGCTCTAATGGAGTTTACCAGTTGTAGAGCTGCTTGCAGATTCCTGAGTCCCTCTAAGGCACTGAGAGAGGGGCAGGAAGGCAATGCATAAAGTTTGCAGATCCTACTTCTTATCAATTAGGATGTCTAAGACACCAGATAGCAGAAACCCAACTAATAGTGACTTAAACCTTAAGGACACATAAGGTTCAAGTCAAAAAAAAGACTGGTGTTAGATAGTTCTGAAGATAGTTCATTAGTTCTCTGATATCAGGGTGATAGGTGAGTGTATCAGCAATTCTGCTGGGTTTCTCCTAAAGGTAGCAAGATGGTTACCAAAGCTCCAGGCATGTCCTCACTTCCTTCATCTCCAAAAGCAGGGAGCATGAGGAATTTCCACGTGCCTGTCTCCTTTTAACAGGAGAAATATCTTTTCCCAAATCTCTCCAGGAGATCTTCTTTAGATCGTCTAAGATGGGATCAGATGGCATTCTCACCTTCAAAGAAGGCTGGGAAATTGAGTTTCTATTTTGTTCAGCCTATAATGGTAAGTTGGAAGAGGAAAAAGTAGTAGGGAATGGCTTCAGGGTAGTCAAACAACAGTGTGTTCCACTGTCTGGCTACCCTTACTCTTCTCATTTCCCATGACCTAACAGGAGAAGAAACTGTGAGCAGGCATTGTGTTGATTCTCTGCACTCAAAGTCACCCTGTCTTCTACCTGTAAAATGATGAGAGAATGGGCGGTCCTTGAGGGTCCATTCAACTTTGCTTTTTAGAATCAGTTGTCTGTGACCACAGACCATGGACAGCAAGGTTTGATCACAACCAGCTTGCATTTCTGTGCATAATAACTATGTTCCAGATACTGTACACACTTTACACTCATTTGAACATAATATTAGGAGTCAATATATCTGGATTCTAGTCAGAGCCTTGGATTTTGACAAGTCACATGTCTTCTCCAGGCTTCAGAGTTATCATCATTTAAATGGAGATAATTATGCCCAGTAGCAAGGTTGCTGTGTAGATTAAATGAGATATTCCAGGTAATTTGCATTTTGTTTATAGCCTGATTAGTCTCACAGAGAATTTGAGGTGAATGTTATTTGTAAGCTGTTGCTATTATTACATTTTTACACAATTCTGCTATCCCGACAATCATATCAAAGTAACAGAACATTCAAAACAAGCCCCAGACACTTCACCCTGTACCTACAGGGATAAGGGCTAGCCCTCATATGGAATCCTGAGATCACTGCAGGCAGAGTTGTCAGTTTTCTCCCCATAGTTGCCAGCACATGAGCTCGTGTGTTGCCTTGGGTTTCTGGGATCTTCAGAACGATTGAATGTGAACCAGTAAAGGCAGGTGAAGAACTTTGCCTTTGGCGCCTCACAATTTCAGGGTTCATTCATAACAGAAGGTACATTCTTACATTATGCATGTAAATGTAATTCTTAATTAATCATGCTAAATATTTGAAACATGCTAATAAGACCATGTTTGTGTTCAGTTGTGCTCATGGAAATGCCACTCTTTGCATGGTGTCAACTCTTCAGGCCAAGTGTGTGATACTCCTCACACAAAGCAGGTGAGTTTCTCTCACACCAGACTCAAATCCTTGGAGATATTTGCGGGAATGTGAGTGTATAATAATTTCCAAAAATCTAACTCGATTTCTTTAAGAGCCAAGTTTATTGCATCTTATCACCCAGCAAGAGATATAGACAGCCAGGCCAAAGGGAAGAAGAACAGATTAATCCTGTTTGCATGATAAGAACCTCCTAAGTGTATGTCTTAAATGATGAGATCTGACAGCTCAGCCTGAAAGCTTCATCTGGAAAATGATAGTGAACAGAAAGCTGCTGAAAATGCTCTACAGGTGTGGCCACCCAAAGTAACCCCACAATATTGCTAGTGATTTAATCAGCATTGGTATCCAAATAATCATGCTGGAATTTTCCACACATCCATGCACACACTTGCACACAATCATTTATCTTTTCCAGCCGTTTAAGATAAGCTGTTCATGAAAAGTAGTAGTGTAGGCTTTGCAGTCAAGCCGAGCTGGGCTTGGATCTTTTCAGCACCAAATGATATTTACATTTTTGTGCCTCAGGTTTTTCATTTGTAAAATGAGAAAATACCTGCCTCAACAGATTGCTTTGAGGATTAAGGGAAATTGACTCCTAGAGAGAATCTAGCAGAGAATTTGTCTCCATATTAAGTGATCAATAATAGTCTCTTCCTTTCCCTTCTCAGTGATACTAGAGGAGCTTTGTACCTTTTCTTGGTGGTATTCATCTTTTTCCAGATAGTAATGGCTGAAATAATTTTTGGCAAATCTAATGAATGCCCCAATTATTTAATTGGGACTTAATCTTAGAGGGTAGAGTCTATTTAGACTACAATATGAAAAATAATGAAAAGTCGGGACCCAAGGTTACTTGAAAGGTATCTGCAAAGGGAATTAAATAGTGAGAAGGCCAGTGGCACATTCATTATATGAGCAGTAATGCCTTAGGTGTCAGGTACAATTGAGCTTTAGTGAGAGTTGGGTTTTGTAGTCCTGGATGTCAGTTTGCCTCCTCTTCTGTGCATATGGTATATGCCAGGAGTCTACCCCTTCATGGTTCCATCAATCTCTAGGGTCCTTTATTTGTCCTCTAGTAAGTTCTAAGGAGCTATCATGGAAAGCAAGTCATGGTGAGGGTGATCAACTCCTTCCAATTCTTAGCCTTGACTTATAGATGCCCAATTACTGATGATTAATTGGGAATAGAAATATTGTTCCCCCTTTCCACTTCTAATTCCTGCTGTCCTTTGCTAGGCCCTTGCTATAATTTATAAGACTCTCCATTGTCTAAGGATAAAATTCAAGCTTCTTAGTGTATAAAGTCTTCCCTTATGCAGCCCTTCCTCTTTTGAGCCATCTTCATTGCTGCTTGTGATACCTGCTAGCTGCCAGCCATGCCAACTATTAATATTTGAGGGGCTCCAAGGATCCTGGGCTGTCTCATATTATGCTTTTGAAAATGCTCTACCTTAGCTAAAGTTGGCATACCCTGTTTTGTCTGTCTGGGTAAATCTTTCTGTGATCATCCTCTACTATGTAATAGTTCCTCCTCTAGGATTTTTTTCTTGACTCTCAGATACAAGGATCTTTGACTTCTTCTTTATTAATGTCCTATAGCTGCCTCATGGCATGCTCTGTGAGTTATAGATATTCATTTCACTCTGGACTCTGAGGTCTTTAATGTCAGGAACTGTGACTTCAACCTCCTTACCTCCACTGTTTAGTCTTGTTCCTGGCCCATGACCAATAGTAAATGTGAAATTCCTGAGGAAGGAGAGGGTAAAGGGGAAAATTCATCTCCATTTGTCTTTTTAAAAAATCTACATCTTGCTAAGGGAATTCAAGCTGAATTCTTCCTCAAAGGAAGCCTTGTAATGGAGAAAATATTTTGGATACCAAGATTAGTTTTATGAGACAAGGTTTATGATTACAGTTGTTGCTACGTTTCTGATATTTAATCATGGAATCTTTGAGAAAGATTCTAGTAAGAAGTAATATAGCCTTGGCATTAAGAACACCAATCATGGAGACAGAGTGCCCTGGTTCAAATCCCAGCTCTGCCATTTACAAGCTTTATTAATTTGGTAAGCTGCTTAATAGCTCAGCTTTTCCAGGTGTAAAATGGGGATAATAATAATACTTCTCAAGGGTTGTGAGGAGGATTTCATATATGTAAAGTACTTATAAAGGAGTCTGGAACATGATAAGCACTCTTTGAGTCTTCATTTTCACTCACTGTCTAGATCAGAATTTTTCTAAATATTTATCTGCAGAGTCTTTTGTTTGACACAACCTTCCAAAGAAGGTCACATATAAAACATAAATGCAGAGCTGTCTTATTGACATGGGGGATAGGCCTGGGATTAAGCCCAGAGCTCCTCCCTGACCATGCCAGAGGTGTTCTTTGGAGTACTTAAGACTATAGAAGCCTGGTTGAGAAGCTGTGATCACATCACAAAGCCCACATTTCCTAGAAGGACTAAGGTCACCTGATCCTCAATCCAGAGCAGGCTCCTTCAAAGAGCCCTCTCTTCTACCCCCGTCCCTGCAAAGAACACAGAATTAGGATGGACTAGACGGAAGGAATTGGGTTCTGTTCCTCTTTCTGCAGTCATTTTTTCCCCAACTTTTAAGTTCAGGGTACATGTGCAGGATGTGCAGGTTTATTACATAGGTTAACATGTGCCATGGTGATTTTCTGCACAAATCATCCCATCACCCAGGTATAAGCCCAGCACCCATTAGCTATTCTTCCTGATGCTCTCCTTCTTCCTACCTCCCAGCCTCCGACATACTCCAGGGTGTGTTGTTCCCCCATGTGTCCACATTGCCTTATCATTCAGCTCTCATGTATAAATATGAACACA
This sequence comes from Plecturocebus donacophilus, assembly GCA_004027715.1. Classification (NCBI taxonomy): domain Eukaryota; kingdom Metazoa; phylum Chordata; class Mammalia; order Primates; family Pitheciidae; genus Plecturocebus; species Plecturocebus donacophilus. Next base: position 47,062 of record PVKP010002253.1, read on the forward strand.
TAATATTTAGTTTCCTCTTCCTGCATTAGTTTGCTAAAGATAATGGCCTCTAGCTCCATCCATGTCCCTACAAAGGACATGATCTCATTTCTTTTTATGGCTACATAGTTTGCCATGGTGTATATGTACCACATTTTCTCTATCCAATCTATCACTGATTGGCATTAGGTTGATTCCTTGTCTTTCTATTGTGAACAGTGCTGTGGTGAACATTCATATGCATGTATCTTTAAAATAGACTGATTTATATTCCTTTGTGTATATATCCAGTAATGAGATTGCTAGGTTAAATGGTATTTCTGTTCTCTAGGTCTTTGAGGAATCACCACATTGTCTTCCACAATGGTTGAACTAATTTGCATTCCCATCAAAGTGTTAAAAGTGTTCCTTTGTCTCCACAACCTCATCAGTATCTGTTTTGACTTTTTATTAATAGCCATTCTGACTGGTGTGAGATTGTATCTGTATTAGCCTGTTTTCATACTGCTATAAAGAATTGCCTGAGACTGGGTAATTTATAAAAGAAAGAGGTTTAATTGACTCACAGTTCAGCATGGTTGGGGAGGCTTCAGAAAACTTACAATCATGACATAAGGTGAAGGGGAAGCAAAGCACTTTCTTCACAAGGTGGCAGGAAGAAGGGCCAAGCGAAATGTGGAAGAGCCCCTTATAAAACCATCAGATCTCATGAGAACTCACTCACTATCACAAGAACAGCATGGGAGAAACTGACCCATGATTTAATACCTTCAACTGGTCTCTTCCTTGACACTGAGGATTATGGGGATTATGGGAATTAAAATTCAAGAGGAGATTTGGGTGGGGACACAAAGCCTATCCATTTCAGTATCTCATTGTGGTTTTGATTTGCATTTCTCTAATGATGAGTGATGTCGAACTTTTTTTCATTTATTTGTTGGCTGCATATATGTCACCTTCTGGGAAATATCTGTTCATGTCCTTTCCCCATGTTTTAACAGAGTTGTTTTTTTCTTGTAAATTTGTTAAAGCTCCTAATAGATGCTGGATATCAGACGTTTGTCAGATGTATAGTTTGCAAAAATTTTCTCCCATTCTGTAGGGTGTCTATTTACTCTGTTGATAGTTTCTTTTGCTGTGAAGAAGCTCTTTAGTTTACTGAAATCCCATTTGTCAATTTTTGCTTTTGTTGCAATTGCTTTTAGTGTCTTTGTCATGAAACATTTGCCCATACCTATATGCTGAATGGCAATGTCTAGGATGTTCTTCTAGGGTTTTAATCCATCTTGAGTTGATTTTTTTATATGGTGTAAGGAAGAGGCCCAGTTTCAATTTTCTGCATATGGCTAGCCAGTTCTCCCTGTATCATTTACTAAATAGGTAATCCTTCCCCATTGCTTATTTTGGTCAGGTTTGTCAAAGATCAGATTGTTCGTAGGTGTACAGTCTTATTTCTGGACTCTATATTCTGTGCCATTGGTCTATGTGTCTGTTCTTGTACCAGTACCATGCTGCTTTGGTTACTGTAGCCCTGTAGTATAGTTTGAAGTCAGGTAACATGATGCCTCCAGCTTTTTTCTGCAGTCATTTTTAGTGGCCCCTCAAAAAGTTTGCTTAATGATATGGCTGCACTTCATTGTTTTCTGCCTGGAACAACAACAAAAAAAAGAACAATGTGCTTTTGTGGACTCCAAGATTTACATCTTAGAATGTGAAGAAAGGAGGAAAAGAAATGAGGATGTGATTTTTACTTGCAACTTGCCCTGTTCTGTTTGGTAAGATTAGAACTGGGTGTCACTCTTTCTTTTGCCAAATGCTTTAAGAATTGCCCTACTCTTAATTCATTACCAGCCATATTTTTTATTCCTAATTTGCTCTCATTTGAGCACTTACATTGGCCCTAATAGGCTATAGCCATACTGTCCACATCTGTACTGTAATTAAATCAGAAGTTTTGTATTATTATGTAAATACACACCCTGGTAAACCAACCTAGCCTTTGCTGCAGTTACCATTGCTCACTTCGTTGACTCAGCATAGATATTCAGAGCAGGTTACTATCCTCACTCAACTCAACAGCTCCTGTATTAGTAACTAAAGCTGACTCTGATGGGGAAAATAATCTCTTTGTTTTCTAAAGCACAACCTTTCTGACCAGCTACACACTATAGAGCTGTGTAGACTATTTTCTCAAGAGACAAGAAAGTTGTTATCTTTGTATGGCTGGATTCAGAGAACTATAATCATCGTGGTGATAGAAGAGGCACTTCCAGCTTCCTTGTTGCATGCAAAAGCATGTGGATTCATCCCCCAAAAATCTATCTTTCCCATTAGTTTGCTTTTCTAGAGTCTGACCAAAAGAGAGGCCCTGAAACAACACGTCTGTGTGTGCATATGGATACACACACGTGCACACACACACACACATTTACATTACTTGTAATATGTGCTTCTCATTACACTTAGGTGATTCTATGTTACATGTGTTATTTGTGGATTATTTGTTTTCATCAGGATGCCAGAGGTAGCATGGGCCTGTTTTAGTTATTCTTTCAACAAACATTTATTGAGTACTTAGTGGCAATCAATATTGTCTTCAGACTCTATTTTACATTCACAACCATCGTATAAATTAAGCACCATTATCCTTGTTTTACAGGTGAGATAACTTAGAAAGCTAAAGTAATTTGCACAAAGCCAAGCAGCTAGGTTTTTTGTTTTTTGTTTTTTGTTTTTTTGGCGGGGTGGCAAGGTGGGGAAGTGGGAGGAGGAGTAGAGAGCTGGGATTTGAAGCCAAGTATTATGTGAGTCTTCAAACCAGCACTCTCAACCACCATGTGAAGTGCCTCTACCTGATGGGATTTACATGGGAAGATGAAGATTAAGAACACTAAGTCATAGACCCTGGCTTTGGGACCCTCAAACACACCAATACAAATATCTGATGAGGAGTGATAGGTGCTACGTAGAACATTGCAATGTAAGGCTGTGGGCCAGGGGAGAATTGAGTCTGCCTGGAGGGAACAGGGCAGTGGCAGAGATCAGGAAGAGTTTTGCAAAGGAAGGCCTTACATCTTGTCCTTGAATGGTAGGCAAGGATTCTTTTATTTATTATTATTATTTAGAAATAGTGCTTCCCTATGTTGCCCAGGCTGGCCTCGAACTCCTGGGCTCAAGCAATGCTCCTGCCTCAGCTTCCCGAGAAGCTGGAATTATAAGCAGGAGGGGAAAACTTATTGAGAAGGAGAAAAATAATCTCTGTAAGAAACAGCATGAACAATTGCATGGCTATAGGTTGTGTCCAGAGAGTAGTGATTAGGCTGATGTGGCTAGAGTAGAGTGTAAAAATGGGAGAACTGAGACTGCAAATGGGGCTTTATGGAGAGCTATATCAGCCGGGGCTTCTTGCATGTGTGCAATAGAAACAGATTCTAGGTTGAGCTAAAGTAAACTCACAGGAAGTACACTGTGAGCTTCTGGCAGGAATTGCTTGGAGAGCAGCACCTCCAGAGAACCGGGAAAGAGGAATATCAGGAGTGGTTCCCAGCAGAAGGGTTTGGTCAGGATAAGCATGCTCCAACCTTTGTTTCTGTTCCCCATCACCTGTTGGAAACCCAGAGTCTAGGAGGACAATACCTAGCTGGCTGAGCTCAGGTCTCCCTGTCCTCTCCAGCCCTTAGGGAATAAGGCTGTGGGAAAAGCCTCCAGTGGTTTTTTCAGCTTTTTAGATGAAAGGGAAGAGTGATTGCCCAGAAATAAAAGAGAGGGGCTCTGCTAGGCAGGGAGAATTGGTGCATGGTGGATTTTAAAAAAAAAAAATCCTCTTTAGAAACTATCTACACTTTTAGAACTGGATGCCCACATGGTCAGATCCATGATCTGGCTGCCCCTGATAACGCGGAGGGGGGATTGCAGACACTTAGGGGAGAGACAGTGGCCTTGCTATGAGGCTACTGCTTTGGTCCCGGTGAGAACTGTTGAGTCTTTGGAGTGAACGTGGGGATGGAGGTGAGGCTCACAGGTTAATAGGAACAGCACTCCACCACCGCAGTTAACTATAATATCCCTCACTTAGACAATGTTGCATTCATTTGATGAGAATATTATTGATCTAATGAAGGATTATCCCAAGGCTTATGATTTTATAAATGAGAAAATAACACACACTCCAGGGAGACTTAGCTGTTACATTAAAAATTAATAGGAAAATCTGACAAAGCCAAGCCTTGGAAGTCATGCTTATCATGAATAATATAGAGCTGAGAGAGTTGGTCGGAACCCAAATATATTCAGAGTAATTTTCCATAAACCTGCCACCTCTAGTTTGAAAATATTTCATGTGTGAGACTGCGATTCTCTCTGACAGGCTGGGGTAGAAAGAAGAGGATGTTGGAAAAGTAAATTGCTCTTTTTGTAATGGGAAAAATGTCATTACTGGGAGGAACATTAATCTTTCTGATCAGGTATTTTATCTTTAGCTGAGATTCTGGTTCTGTAATTTTCAGCGTTATAAGCAAGCATGTTTGAGAACCCCTAAATATATGATAACCAGTTTTGTTTTATTACCCAAACAGTAATAGGAGGGTTTTTTTTTTTTTTCACGTTATTCGGTGGAGCCAATCACTTTTCTCAATCCTAGAAATAGCAATAATTTCAAGGTGAAGTCACTGTGGTAAAACTGTGGCCTCAGTCCCAGCTGGCCCTGATGGTTCCGGTGATCTTATTCTTTTTTTGAGACAGTGGCTTGCTCTATCACCAGGCTGGATCTGGTGCGATCTCAGCTCACTGTAACGTCCGCCTCCTGAGTTCAAGTGATTCTCCTGCCTCAGCCTCCCAAGTGCCTGGGACTACAGGCATGTGCCACCACGCCCAACTAATTTTTGTATTTTTAGTCGAGATGGGTTATCACCATGTTGGCCAGGAGGGTCTCAATCTCTTGACCTTGTGATCTGTCTGCCACGGCCTCCCAAAGTGCTGTGATTATAGGCATGAGCCACCATGCCTGGCATATAGTGAACTTAATTCTAACAACATTAATGCCTTTTTTGGATTCTCTGTGTGAATCCCACCTTGAAGAATCTGCTTGAGAGAATGAAGCCAATTTCTCTGTCTACAAATTAGGTTCACCAGGTCCCATAGTGTAATCCCAGACACCAGTTAGGAAAGGTTTGCTTCTGACTAGCAGAAGACTGTAGGGAAAGAGTAGAATTTGTCTTAGTTTGTGTCCCCCAATTGCAGACGCTGAGACAAAAATCTGAGAGCAGCTAGTTTACTTAGGGAGCGCTGAGAGGGGTGGTGAAGTGAGATAGGAAGAGAGAAAAGGCAATGAAGTATGCATCACTGAGCAGCACACCTGCAAGCAAGAGGAGCACAGTACCATGGAGGATCCTCAGGGAGACTGTGTGGGACACGCTTCAGAACTGTCCCATTGAGAGGAGAGGAAGTGTTTAACCACCAACTCCTCATTTGAAGGTCACTCCAAGGGTGGGGCTACGTCTTCAGTACTCCCAGCCTTCTCTTCACCCAAACACAAGCAAGGCATGCACCTGCAGTTAGAGAATGCCTCCAAGAAGGCATTTGTATACACAAAAACCATCTGCAGGCAACCTCCAGGATTGTCCCTGGAGAAATGTCAGAGAACAATCAGCAGCTGATACAAAATGAATGGGGAAAAATTAATTGCTGCACCTCTTAAAAAAAAAGTCACAAGTGTCCTTAAAGAACTTTCCATGATGTTAAAGGTGGTGAATTGAATGTCTTTGAGGGACACAGTCAGAGGAGATATTCAGCCTTGGATCATACTCCGCAAGCACTTATAATCTAATAAAGGAGTTAAGATGCATTTATAAATAAGTCTAATACAAGAGATAAAGTGATGAGAGATACTGCAAATCCTATGCAGAATGAGAGGTGCCAGGAACAACCTCTAGGTAGGAAGGACTCAAGAACAACTTCTTAGAGAAGGCAGTACTTGGCTTTCACACTCAGAGATGAAGGGGGTGGACCTTCCATGCTGAAGCAGAATCATTACAGACACAGAGGATGGAAAGCAAAAGACAAAGTTTTGATCCATTTAACCTGATGTTTAGGGAGTGAAGGTGAGTTGGAGGAGGATTAGAAAATTCAGTTGAGCCCTAATTATGTAGAGTCTTCAATACCAGGCTTAGGGTGTCAACCTTTACCCTTTAGGCCAGTGGTTTGCAAGGCTGTACCAGACATACAGGGTGGCACCAACCCTTCCAGGTATGATACCACTTTTTTAATTTACTGCAACAGAGACACACATATATGCACACAAACACACAAATATTGTTATGATGGTATCTCAGGTAATAAACTTCTATTAGTGTGCAAAAGGATACAACTTGCAAGAAACAGAGAGAGGTAGAAGAGAATAATGAGACAATGTTTACAGCAACACAAAACATATTGTCTTGTATGTATATAAACAGTCACAGGCAGGGCAACAAGGAGATCTCAAACATACCCCAAATGGAAAAGGCAAGCAATAGTTTAGTGATTAGGGATCAATTTCACTCAATACTGTCAACTGGGAACCTGCCCCCACCCAATTTTAATATTTAGTAGTGTGCCAAGAAATCACAAGGGTTGTTAATCATCTTAAAGCAATGGAGAACCATCTCAAGTTTTTTGGAGAAAAGTAAGGTGACCTGTTATCAAGAGCATGAGCACTGGCATGGGTTCTCCATGGTTCTCTGTGGATGAGGGGTTTTCTCTAACAAAAATGTTTTCAGGCCACTTTCAATACAGCTTATGTATGTAGCAAAAATGGGAAACCGAATGGAACATTTTGGGACTAGAGACAACTCTTTTTGATATAAGTGTAAAAAGAAAGGACCTGGCCTCCAACATCAACTTTTATCAATATACATTTGACAATTATGTACTGACTCCAACTGAACACAAGAGACCTTTAAAGTGCCAGGTCAGAAAGACACTTAATGGTATGTGACCTTAGTAAGTTATTCATCCTGGTCTCAGTGTGCTCACTGGTAAAATGGAGGTAAAAAGATCAACCTTGCAAAATAATTGTGATGATGAAATAATGTAACTTATTAAAATCTTGGCTCTTGATAGCAGGATTCACGCTACAGGAGTCAGACTAAGCAATTTGGCCAGTAGGTCAGAATCATAATCCAAAATGCCTTCAGGAGCCAGTAAAAGTTTGAGATGGCCAAGAGTAGGAAATAGAGTAATGGACACTGTGGGGAACTAGAGAGCATAAAGGTCTTCAATTTTAAAAATACATGAGAGTCTAGGCTTTCCAAACAATATATGTTGCCTGGCCAAGTTCTATCTGCCAGATCCTAGTGTTCAGCCACTGTTCTAGATCATCTGGGCCCCCAGTGTTGTGCCATATGATTGACAGGTATTACCAATCAAACAAATCACTATTTTTTACTAAGCCTAGATAAGCCCTGAGAATTCTTCTCGTTATGATGCATCATGAGCTTCAGTTTATTGATTCTTCTCCCACCCTGCTTCCCAGGTTCAATATGATCATTACAACAAGTTTACTTTGAACATATTTGCAAAAATACTTTAACATATGAGTGAAGGGGGTGGTATTATATAAATGCAGTTTCTCAGTACTATCTTCTTCTAACTCCCAACTGTCCACAGTTAAATTTTTTCCTTTTGCATTCATTTTAAAATATGTATCAAATCTGCACTACTCAGGCCTTGGGGCTATAAGATTACCCTTCCCTTAAGGGAAACAGGAAAATATACAGGCTTATTTAGGAAGTTGAGAAAACAATGCCTGGCCCCAGTGCTGGCTGGAACAAATAACTTCACCCTCTGAATCTGTTTCCTTAGCTCCCAAGTCAGGATAATAATCACTTCTTTGACCACCTGATGATATAACTGTGAGGATCAAATAAATTCATGAGTGTGTAACAGTTTGGCAAACTAAAAGCCTTTTAACATTATTGTTCTGTTATAGGGGAATTGGGAGTAGGTTCATAGAGTATGTCTGATGAGGCTGCTGTATACTGATTATGTTGTATAATTTTAATATTTGCCATAAAATATGTTTTAAGGGGTGTCCAGGAAACCAAGAGAGCTTTCTTTGCAAGGATCCATGTTTGGCAATAACAGTCTCAAAGAACAGAAGTAAAATAAACAAAATCGATCATCATTTTGTAGATTGAGTGTGTCATCATGTGCTACAGACGATGGAACTTTCTCCTCTCTAGCCTCTATCATCTTAATGTACCCTAACACACTTGTGAACTCATGTGTTGTTTGCAACAGCATCATGAGGTAGTCCAGGAGGGGATGAATGCCCTTGGGAAGTTACTCATGCCTGGCCAGGAACTGAATATGGTTTTACTGACTTTTTATATAACACTGTCCATTTTCATGTCTACTCCTACCTAAAAATACTGTTCAACTAAGCTTTCTAGAGGATGATGGGAAGAGGAAAGAAAAAAATTAAAGCACTGCTATTCCTTTCCATGCCTTTACTTGGGTACCAGAGATGGCACTGCCAGGCTTTGGCTGCCCTTGGCTTGCATAATCATGCCCTGATCGAATCGTTGTTCCAGCATGGCCTTACCTGCAGCTAACCTGATGCCCTTCTGCTTTGCTCAAATGCTGAAGGGATGGATTTATACTTAAATCAATATTTAATCTAATGTACCTCTCTTGACTCCATTTGTAGAATGTTGTGTAGATCTTGGATAAGAACACAAGCCTGCAAGCTGAATCAAAGCCTTTTGCAAGGCAGCAAACTCAAGGGGGAGACATGGCAATAAATACAGAAGAGGGAAGGTCTCCCTGATGAGGAGCAGTGTATTTCTTTGCCCTCCTTTATTTTTTTTTTTTAATTAAAGACATGGGAAAGGGAGTCAATAGTGATTTAATCCTGCCTTCTTGCAAATGAGGCTCAGGATTCCAATAGACCCGAAGACATAAACAATAATGAGGAAAAATACCCTAACAACATAGTAGTAGTTCTTTTCAGTCATACATCAAAATACTTTAAAGGATATTTTTATTATTTGAATAAGAAAAGGCCTTATGTGTGTCTTTTTTCGTATCATAAAGTATATACATTTTGAATGCAACTTAAACCTAAATATTTCATTACTATGTAGAAAGTGAAATCTATGGCTATTATTCAAAGTGCCCCTGACTCAGAATGATTCGCCCAATGCCATATAGATTAATTTCAAACTAGAAATGGAGTTCTTAGCTTGATCTTCTTTAAAGAGGCTGAACTTAAATTTCTGAGTCTGGAAAACAAACTGTGAAATGGAAATGAAAAATTAAGTGAGCTTGAAGCATGAAGGAAGAAAGAAAGAAGGGAAGCAGAAGAAGGAGGAAAGAAAGGGGAGAATAGGAGAGGAGAGAAATTACTTCGAGTGAGCTGAAAGAATCAGTTTCTTAATAGTAATCTTTGTATCTTTCTTATTGGCAAACTCAGGCTTATTTTTAATAAAGTTCAAGGTTTCAAGTTCAATGAATTGGTCTACTTAATTTAGAAGTATTTTCCCTCTTCCTATGCTAAAATATTATTTCATATTCAGTTATGTTCTACATGACCATGTTTTTGGTGGACAGGAAAATCACAGAAAGGGGTTCATTCCATAAATTCACAACTAAGTGATGCTATGAGGCATATAAAATGAACAGCAGTTCATAATAAGTTCTATTGCCTGCTTATAAGCATCAACAAAATGCCCCTAACTTCAAGATGCCTTTGGAATTGATTGTTATATTGATAGAAGACTTTAGCTACATGCTTCTAAATTCACAGTTTCAATAAGCAATGGCTCCACTCATTAGCAGTGGCTTTAATGTCACTCATGGTAACTACGGCTTTTGGAAGTCAAGTCAGATTCAGGACAAGGAGCATGTTTGATAACACATCTGATACAAAGCATACACGTTGGATGTCTATGGTGATGAAACACCCTTTCATAATCTCCTTCAGCCCCTGCCCAAAGCTTCTTCAAATAGACCTATAATCAGAGCAGGAGCATGACACTTGCTATGCAAACGTACCTTCAAGCCAAGTGCCTTTCTCCTCTTGAAATCTATGGCCTCCCCCAAGCTCATCCTATAAGAAAATTTTGAAGCCTTTCCATGAATAAAAGCATGACATTTGAAAATGTTCAGAATACCTACTTTGCACATTTAGTATTGTTGTAAAGCCTATGAGATTTTAAACCACTCCTACTGATTCATTGTAAAAAGCTAAGATTTTGTTACAAGCATACACTTAGGAACACCATTCTCTATCTGAGGGGCTCATGTTAAAGTACAAGTGGTTGGTCATTTTTTTTTTTCGTTTTTAAATTTCTTTTTCCTTTGTACTTTAGGTTCTGGGGTACATGTGCAGATCATGCAAGATTGTTGCATAGGTACACACATGGCAATGTGGTTTGCTGCCTCCAACCCGACGTCACCTACATCTGGCATTTCCCCCCATGTTATCCTTCCTCGACCTCCCCACCTCCCCACTGTCCATCCCTTGGCCCGCCCACCAAAAGACCCAAGTGTGTGATGCTCCCCTCCCTATGTCCCTGTGTTCTCATTGTTCAATACCCGCCTATGAGTGAGAACATGCGGTGTTTGATTTTCTGTTCTTGTGTCAGTTTGCTAGGAATGATGGTTTCCAGGTTCATCCATGTCCCTACAAAGGACATGAACTCATCATTTTTTATGGCTGCATAGTATTCCATGGTGTATATGTGCCACATTTTCCTTGTCCAGTCTGTTGTTGATGGGCATTTGGGTTGGTTTCAGGTCTTTGCTATTGTAAACAATATATGCATGTGTCTTTATAATAGAGCGATTTATGAGCCTTTGGGTACATACCCAGTAATGGGATTGCTGGGTCAAATGGAATTTCTATTTCTAGGTCCTTGAGGAAGCACCACACTGTCTTCCACAATGGTTGAACCAGTTTACACTCCCACCAAAAGTGTAAAAGTGTTCCTATTTCTCCACATCCTCTCCAGCATCTGTTGTCTCCAGATTTTTTAATGAACACCATTTAAATGGCCTGAGGTGGTATCTCAATGTGGTTTTGATTTGCATTTCACTAATAATCAGTGATGATGAGCATTTTTTCATGTCTGTTGGCCTCATATATGTCTTCTTTTGAGAAGTGTCTGTTCATATCCTTCGCCCATTTTTGGATGGGTTTGCTTTTTTCTTGTAAATCTGTTTTAGTTCTTTGTAGATTCTGGATATTAGCCCTTTGTCAGATGAGTAGATTACAAAATTTTTTTCCCATTCTGTTGGTTGCCAGTTCACTCTAGTGATTGTTTCTTTTGCTGTACAGAAGCTCTAGAGTTTAATTAGTTCCCATTTGTCTATTTTTGCTTTTGTTGCCAATGCTTTTGGTGTTTTAGTCATGAAATCCTTGCCTATGCCTATGTCCTGAATGGTTTTGCCTAGGTTTTCTTCTAGGGTTTTTATGGTGTTAGGTCTTATGTTTAAGTCTTTAATCCATCTGGAGTTAATTTTAGTGTAAGGTGTCAGGAAGGGGTCCAGTTTCTGCTTTCTGCACACTGCCAGCCAGTTTTCCCAACGTCATTTGTTTTTTTACGCACTTCTCTTAACCTTGATGACTTTTTATGCCAATGGGTGAGAGAGTGTTAGAAAAAGACACTGTGGTCAAAATAAAAGGAAGAGCATATGGATAATGACATTTGTTATTTTAGGTTTAACTAAACAATCAATTAGAAAAACATGAACTATGCTTTAACTGATCATTGGTGTAAATTAGATTATACCATTTTTTGTTTGATTCATCTGAAAAAAATTTTTCTTTAAAATCCATGCCTAAGAATCTCTAGTTGGCATCTGAATTCACTGAATAATCTGCCTGGTGCTAGGAAGGATGCTAAGATAAAACTGTCTCTGCCCTTAGACTGTAATCTAGAAGGGAAAATAATGCACATAGAGACTCATTCTGCTTTATATAAAGCAGAATGTTCTCGGAGGAAGAAAAAGTTCTGTGAGAGCTGAGGAAAAAGGTTTGATTGGAACCTGTGGAGAGTCAGAGATCAGACAAGCCACAACAAGCAGCTGGAATTAGGGTCAATATTGAAAAAAGGGGTGGACTTATTATTTCTGCACTGCCTATCTTGGGGGTTCACTATCAATCTAATAAAAGGATGTAAAAGTGAATTACAAATATAAAGCACCCCATAAATATTAATGTTATGCTTATATGGAGGTTCCACCTGGATTTCTGACCTAGACTTCTTGACTAAGTGCCAGACCCTTCCCTTCAAACCACCCACCTAGATGTAGCTTGTCACCTGCTGCTGTCTTTAAGCCTTCAAGCCTTCTCCTCATCCTTCAAGTCCTGCTTGCCTCTCTGATTCTAGACCACTGAGTGCTAATACAGCACATGCTCCTACCCTGCAGTGCCCCAGTCTACCCTGACCATCATTCCAGAAACCATATTTCAGAACCAAGCTCCTTCTACTCCACCATCCTGTGTCTGAGCCCTAGCCAGGCCATGAATTTTCAGAACCTGACAATTCCAGTTTTCTTTATCCATAGCCTGCAATTCTCTGTTGCTTAGACTGTGAAAATTCACAGCTGATTTTGTTTCATTTCATTCCTGGAAGATTCAAGTAGGGCATTCTCAGCATTGTCTGGACATTGGAATCACAAGGGCAATCTAAAAAGAATAACAATGCCTGGGTACTATCCCATGAAGATTCTGATACGATGGGTCTGGAGAGTAGTGTGAGCATTAGAATTTTTCAGAACTACTCCTGTGATTTAACTACATAGCTAAGTTTGAGAACTGCTGACTTAAGGCATTGTTCTCAGCCAAGTTGTAACCTGGGATGGGAGTGGGGGCTGGTGAGAACCCACCTCTCACCTGCATTGAGTGTGGCAGCTAGAATCTACAACAAAGGCAAGTCCTCAACCAAATCCTGACACCTTACACTAAAATTAACTCCAGATGGATTAAAGACTCAAATGTATGACCTAACACCATAAAAACCCTAGAAGAAAACCTAGGCAAAACCATTCAGGACATAGGCAAGGACTTCATGACTAAAACACCAAAAGCATTGGCAACAATAGACAAATGGGAACTAATTAAACTCGAGAGCTTCTGCATAGCAAAGGAAACAATCATTAGAGTGAACCAGCAACCAACAGAATGGGAAAAAATTTTTGTAATCTACCCATCTGACAAAGGGCTAATTAATATCCAGAATCTACAAAGAACTAAAACAGATTTACAAAAAACAAACAAACTCATTCAAAAGTGGGCAAAGGATATGAACAGACGCTTCTCAACAGAAGACATATATGAGGCCAATAAACATATGAAAAAATGCTCATCATCACTGATTATTAGTGAAATGCAAATCAAAACCACATTGAGATACCACCTCAGGCCAGTTAGAATGGCGTTCATTAAAAAATCTGGAGACAACAGATGTTGGAGGGGACGTGGAGAAATAGGAACACTTTTACACTGTTGGTGGGAGTGTAAACTAGTTCAACCATTCTGGAAGACAGTGTGGCAATTCCTCAAGGACCTAGAAATAGAAATTCCATTTGACCCAGCAATCCCATTACTGGGTATATATCCAAAGGATTATAAATCAATCTATTATAAGGACACATGCACTCGAATGTTCATTGCAGCATTGTTTACAATAGCAAAGACTTGGAACCAACCCAAATGCCTATCAATGATAGCCTGGACGGGGAAAATGTGGCACATATACACCATGGAATACTATGCAGCCATAAAAAAAGATGAGTTCGTTTCCTTTGTAGGAACATGGATGAACCTGGATACCATCATTCTTAGCAAACTGACACAAGAACAGAAAATCAAACACTGCATGTTCTCACTCATAGGCAGGTGTTGAACATCACATACTGAGGTCTGGGCAGGGGGAGCTAGGGGAGGGTCAGCAGGGAGTGGGGAGTTGGGAAGGGATAACATAGGGAGAAATGCCAGATATAGGTGATGGGGAGGAAGGCGGCAAACCACATTGCCATGTATATACCTGTGCAACAGTGCTGCATGTTCTTCACATGTACCCCAGAACCTAAAATGCAATAAAAAAAATAGCAGCCTAGTCCAATTGGATCACCAGATCTCAGGCAGCAGAACTCAGTAAAAAGAGGAATAGGTACGTAAAGACCAGATCTTGGTGTCCCCAGTCAGGCATCGTTTAGATTATGTCCCTGG
>PVKP010002253.1:61355-127080 GCA_004027715.1 Plecturocebus donacophilus
AAAAAAACAGAGATGAAGGTGGCAAGTGCCTCAAAGGCCAAACTTATCATTTTATGCAAGAGAAATCTGGGGCCCAGAGAGAACATGACTTGTCCAAGGTCACACAGCAATCTGAAGGTAGGCTTAAGAGTAGAGGACAGGTATTGTGTCACTACCCAACAGTGGGCCTATAGGAAACGGATTTGCGTATCATGTATTTAAGCCATGAAGTCAAGAACTATGTGGAATATTCTGTTAAACTATGTTGCTATTTAGAAAATTTATGACTCACAATCATGTTTTTTAAAACTCTCCATTTTGAAACTGTAGAGCAAGATACTTTGTTAAGAGTGGAAGCCCAGCAGGTGTGACTCAGGTATTTGCCACTTACTGTAAAGGGAAAAAGAGGGAGAAAATGAATCTGGATATTTTATTGGATTTTTCCCAGATAGCAGGAGATTAATTATTAAGATTTTCTAATATATTTGCTCTGTAATTTCTTGGGGAGGGCAATCACCTCGTTGGGATGCATTTTCTACCAAGGGTCTGGGTATTGATTCCATTAAGGACTCATAATATAGTCAGATGCCAAGTATGTGTGAGTAGTATTTCCATATAGGTGAATGTTAGGCCAGGAGTGACTCACATCCCTGAAGGACTTAAGCTAACCTGGGCTGAGTCTGATGAAATCTACCTACAGACCCAGATGGCCAGAGAAGACAAGCAAGGCAGTAACAGTTATATGTGGCATTGCACTTCACAGTTTACAAAACACTTTAAGGCATTGTTGTAGCCATGTCTCAGAAAAATATACAAGTCAAGCAAGTGTTACAAAGTAAGTTGAAACAACTTTAGCTATTTTAAGAAGCTGGGGAGAAAAATCACTGTGGGAATACCCCATGATTTGAATAACCTATTTCACAGGTGGCACAACTAAGTTCAGCAAGATTATGTGACTTGTCAAGGTGACATGAAAATAATGATAGGCCCGATCCTAATGATTAAGGTTATTTTGCATTCAGAGTCTATTTTACTATCACATCACAGACACCTCAAGTAAAAGAAATGCAGACAGGGCTGAGAGGCCAGGAAGCCAGAGTTAGCAAGAACAGCACCAAGAAGCAGGTTTGGTGAGCCCACTTCTAGGACTGGGTGTAAGAAATCCTGGGCTGGTGAGTAGTAAGTAGGTGGCTGGAGTTAGGGCAGAGGCCTAAGGCTGCTGTCAGCCTTGATGGAGGAAGAGATGCTGCTGTTATTAATGAGTGTTTCTGGAAAGTCTGTATACCCAGGTTGTATCTGCACTGAAGACCATCTGAGCCGGCTGAGTAGTATTAAGTCTGTCTCTGAAATGACCACTCAGATATAGCATCGACCTAATAAAATAACTTAATGGAATTTTTTACTCTGATCAGATGGTTTCAGGCCCAGTTTAGGATGACCGATCACATTCCCTGAGCTGTTCTGTGGTCCTCCCTCCACTGGAGCTTGCTGGGTTGGCCAGTGACAGGATTTGAGCAATTTTGCCTTATGGCTTAGGTCTCTGTTTACCTTGAATAAATATTGTGAGACTTAAGTCAGTTATTTAAAATAAAGAATAAAAGCATTTCTGTCTTTTCTCTATGTTGAGGGAATAATGGACTTCATTATAGAGAAAATCAGATATATCACATCTTTTCATCTGGATACTGAGAGCTTTCATACTTTGGTTTGGAAAGATGAACAAAATTCATAGCCAACTAAATGCCTTATGTCCCAGAAAATTTTCCTCCATGAAAGAGAAATCTTATAAGAAATCTATACCTCACTTTCTCTATCCTGTGAAGGTTAGAGATCTTTTCTTACATTTTAAGTGATACCTAATACATATATGCCTATGTGTAAATGCTCCTCTAGTTCATTTGGGGGAACAGAAGGAAGACAGCGGAAGTGTAGAGAAGTTGTTAATAGATATTCAGGATGAGAGGTTCGAGTTTAACAGGGTAACAGACTTCCATTTCATAAAGTAATTCATTAAGATTTTTCCTTCCCAAACCTCTTGTTCACCCTGACCTGACTTTAGAAGTATCAAAGAGTGAGAAAGTCACATGTATCAATCATAAATGTGTATGTTCATAAAAATATGCAGAAGATTCTAAAGATCATGATTTTTAGTAAAGGATTTTATAGAATCACACACTATAACAACATTGTATTCACATGGTGTGTATTTATCAAGTTAATTTTATCTAATTAAAGTAGCAAAATAAAACCCTTAATATAATTATGATTGGGAAATTTTTTACTATAAGAATTTTTTCCCATATTACAAAAGCTTGCAGACACCATTTGTCTCTGTAAAAATTAAATATATTCATTTATACATGGTATTTTTAAAATAAGAGATGATGAGAAATTTTGGATGTGGTTATTGATGAACATGCCTATAATTAGCTCCAACTTCCTTATTAGGGAATGCTGCTTTAAAAAGTAGGAGATTCTAAGAATAATAGCTCATCTAATTGAAGATCATTATAAACAAATTAGAATGTATTTGTGAGTTGTGCTAATGATGCATGTTAAATGAATAAAGTGATATCCTGGTGCAGATTTATGGCAAATATCTTTGTCTTTACCATTTCTTTGTAATTATTATTTCTTATGCTTGTGCTATTTCTATGTGCATGACATTTTGGAAGTAGGGAAGTTCCAAAATTGGTGCTGTGCTTTACTAAATGAATGGGACAATTCATTTACTGAGCAGGTATGAGCTGGATTGGAGGAGCAAGAGAAGTCCTTAATGAAGGGAAGGGAGGAAGCTATAAAGAGACTGTTTAGTTTTATTAATATCTGATTTAAAATATTATGTGTTAAATGTTGATACGAGTTATATCATTAAGGGAAATATGAGATGTCAAAGAAAAATATGTACAGTAGCCTTCCCTTATTCTCAAGGATATGTTCCAAGACCCCCAGTGGCTGACCGAAGCTGTGAATAGTACTGAACCCTATATATAATATGTTATTTCCTATACATGTTTGCTGTTCATACATTCCTATGATAAAGTTGAATTTATAAATTAGGCACAGTAAGAGATTAACAATAATAATAAAATAGAGCAATTATAACAATATATGTAATAAAACTTATGTAAATGTGCCCCCTCAAATATCTTGCCATTCTCTACTCATGCAGTTCTGGGCTGCAGTTGACTGCAGGTAACTGAAATTACAGAAGGCAAAACCACAGATAAGGGAGCACTATGGTATTTTTAAAGAAAGTTGGCAAAGATATATTAAACCTCAAAATTGCCTTAGCAATTAATAAAATTTTTGAGGACGTCTTCTGTGCAAGGAATTTTAAGCACTTTATCATGCACATACTTGCAAAGTGATGCAGAGCTCTGAGGAAATAATCCAAAAGAAACTTTAAAAATAATAATATGAAATCACCATGAGTTATCTTAATGCAAATGTGTCTGTGTGACTCATGGCACTGATCCAGTGACAACCCTTCTGTCCTCCCCAATAGTTGTCCTTTCTCAGGAACAGGTGGCCCCGCCTGCATGACCACATACATCCCTCTCCTGAGAAAGGTCCGCTCTCCAGGACCTCACTCCAGCTGCTGAGGGCACTCCCTGGAGGATGTGTTTAACTACATCCTCCCCAAAGACAAACTACAAGCCCAGGAGTGTGATCTCAGCAGGCAAAGTATTCAGGACACAAGAGTGGCCTCCTGGCTTCTTTTTCCCTTTTGCTCCTAGAAACAAAGAATAAGGTAACAGGTGGACTCAGCGTGGGCAATTTTTAAAGTTATACATTTAGTTCAGCCTCATAACAGATGAAGTGACTTAAAAAAAAAAAGTTAATGGTTTGGGCTGGTTGTAATAGCTCCTTGTAATAGGTAGTAAAGAGTTTTCTGGATTGAAGCCAAACTTACCTTCAGTGAAAAACACATGAAGATAATTGCTTAGAGAACTTACACACTAAACAACAGTTCATGACATTTTAACATGATAAATGATGGTGAAATCCCATTAGGGAATTAATCTTTAATCCATGGAGCTAGAAAGTTAAAAGAGAGAAAACTAAAAGTATTCTTTTATCTGCTTTAAAATTAAAAAAAAAAATCCTGAGAGAACTACATATTTGCTAGAAATTACAGGGGCTTTCCTGAGATTGTGCTCTGATGAAATAAGAGGTTTTGTTCTTAATGCACTTTAACATGCATCTTCATGTAGACTTGTTTTCACTGAATACCTTTATGCTATTTCTGTAAGTATATTCTTCATTGTTCTAAACTTGGCATCAAGAATTACACGTATATTTGACGATTCAAAGAAGATAATTATAAGTTTCTCTTCTCTCTTTTTTATTATGCAAAACATAATGAGAGCACATTTACTCTCTGCATACTTGGTACTCAATCATGTTTGCTGTTCATTCACATTATTCACCTTCTTAGATGTCCTCATGCTCCGACTGCTGCTATCCCAGGTATGGTCTCCTGGGCTCCATGGTGGTTTTATAATGCTGGAATCAAAGCTCAGAGATTTAATTGCAGCCATTTTAAGGTTATGGCCCAGAAAATATGAATCAAAAAATTTAATAAAATGATGATTGAGGGGAGCCTTGCTTTTCCAGGCTTCTTGCTCATAATGCGAATCAGTCTTTATTCATTTGACAAGTATCACTGAGCACCTCCTATGTGCCAAAATCCAAGGGGATGGAGATACAAAATGTGAGTAAAAGTCCTCCCCTGAAAAAGTCTACACGTAATTGCAGTAGATCAGCACCTCAACAAGCTGTTAAGGTACTATGTGAAAAATGATATATGACAAAACGATGTGATGAGGCTGTATCAGCTAGAAATATTTCAATGCAAAGACACAAAGTAAGACTGAAACTCAGGGTAGTCCAAACAAAAAAGCTGATTTATTAGCTTATGTATCTAAAACAGATTTATTGCTGATCCTAGGCACCTCCAGTACCTAGAATGTAACTATATTTAGAGATAGATCTTTTAAAAGGTTACTGAGTTAAAACAGGGTCATTAGAGTGAGACCTAATCCAGTACAACTGTGTCTTTAAAAGAAGAGGTTTGAACACAGGCATGCACAAGAGGAAGTCTACATGAAGACACAGGGAAAAGAGGAACAAGCCAAGGAGAGAGGCCTCAGAAGAAACTATCCCTCCCAAAACCTTGATCTCATACTTCTGGCATCCAGAAATATGAGAAAATGAATGACTTCTATTTAACTCAGTCTGTGGTCCTGTATTATGGCAACCCTAGTGAACTAATACTGGGCACTGACTCAGGCTCCATGGTGGCTTCTCACCAATTCTTAGCATCACCCTTTGGGCTACAAAATAGCATCAGTTGTTCCACACTTTACGATTGCTCACTATGTCATCCAAGTGCAGCAAGAGGAAGCTTCTAGTAGCTCTCCATGTTTTAGAATTCCCACTCTCCTATGCCTTTGAACAGTTGCTGTGACTTAGGGAATGCAATTTGTGGACGAGCATAAGCCAACCATGACCTGCCCCTGAGGGTGGGTGAGGTCAGCTCCATCTAAACCACATAAGGTGAGGTCCCCAAAGGAAAATAAAGATCTATTTGTGGAGCATAGCATGGAGATAACCAACAAAGACCCAAATAAAATGATCAAATAAATCTACCTGGAAAAGCTGAGCAAAAGTAACCCTGAGGAAAATTAAGGTGGGTCTTAGAGAATGAATAGGTGTTCTGTAGAGAAGGACTCAAAGAATAATACACACAAAGGAAGCAGCATATATAAGGGCACAGAAGAGCCTGCTATATCTGGTAAGGTAATCAGTATGTCCCTGTCTACCTGGAAGTTTCCAGTTT
This sequence comes from Plecturocebus donacophilus, assembly GCA_004027715.1. NCBI lineage: Eukaryota > Metazoa > Chordata > Mammalia > Primates > Pitheciidae > Plecturocebus > Plecturocebus donacophilus. The sequence continues at coordinate 67,180 of PVKP010002253.1, forward strand.
TAGCCCTGGAAGTCTTACATACTGAGAACTCCCTTGGTTCCTGGCAGATATAGATTGCCTGGAACTGTATCTATTTTAAATGGAAGTCCCACATCCCAAGACCCCCTCAGTCTTGGACAAACTTGTGTGGTGGGTCACTCTATGTTGGGAGAATTATGAGCAAGGTTTATGAAGCAAATTGGCTGGAGATAAAATTGGAAAGACTGGCTGAAACTAATTGCAAAGGGCCTTTTGTGCACCCCAGTTTGAAGTAGAGAAAAATTCTGTAGTGTTCCTCTGCCATGTTGCAAAAATAAGTTAGTAGGACATTATTCTATGGGGGTTAGAGGAACTCTGTGTCAATGATACAAATGCCATGGACCTTTTGCCACTTGACCTGTTTCAGGAAGTTCATGGACCTTGAGGGCTGTATAGCATTTGGGAGCAGCAGAAAGTTCAAGGCCAACTCTTCTGATTCAGAGACACTGATCCCTGGGGTCAAGGGCAGCACTCTGCTGGGCAGATTGTAAGGCTCCACAAATGGCAGTTGATTCTTGGTTAACAGGCTTCCCTTAGTAAATGGAATTGCCTCTTCATCTTCAACTATCCTGTCTGCATACCTTCCTCTAAGAACTATATCTCTTTTTTCTTTCTACCTTTTCATGCTTTCATTTCCAATTGCCAACCTGGGGCTTGAAACCCACCAGACCTACCAATTAGCTGCTCACCTTCCCCCCAACATTACCTCTTCCACCTACTACCTTCCATCTATTGAGGACGCTGCCATTCTCCAGCCACTCACCCCCATGCTGTGGAATACACTGCAGCCAATGAAAACAAGTGGCTGAAGAAAAGAAAGTTGCAAGCAATGATTATCTAGAATGATCTCATATTCATGTAGATTACATCTAGGTACTTTCAGATATATTTTAATACAAACCTATAGGAAAAATCATCCAGAAGTAGAGATACCAAGTATATATACCAAACTCTTTTTTTTTTTTTTTAAAGATGCAGTCTCACTCTGTAGCCCAGACTAGAGTGCAGTGGCACTCTCTCGGCGCATGGCAACCTCTGCCTCCCTGGTTCAGGGAGGTTCGGCCTCCCTGGTTCTAATCTCTCGGTGCACGGCAACCTCTGCCTCCCTGGTTCAGGCAGTTCTTAGTATACCAAACTCTTTGTTTTTTCTCTTCACCAAATACTACATTGATGATTCCAGACAAGTTTATTAAACACTTCTAGGGACTCATTCCATATCTGTAAATTGGTATACTATTACCCAATTTGCATAATATTTGGGACAGAGTAGACTTAAATAATTTTATTTTAAAAATACATATTGATGATCTTTCAGCACTGACTTAAAACCTCCCAGATCTGTGGAACCCCAGAAATTTCATCCCCATTCTACTTTAATACCTGAGAAATAACAATACTGCAAACTACCCCAGCTAAAATATTCAAAACCCTGAAATTCCCTCCTTTGGGTAGTCCTTGCTTGTGCACATGCTCACTCCTGCTAAATATATCCTTGCCCTTATCCCGACAGCCAATCATTCACCCTTTCTCCTGGATCTTAATTTCTTCTGGACAAGGGCCTCACACACTTCCTAACTTCATTCACCCTACTGCCCAGTGGGGCTCAATGCCAGGCATTGAAGCTTCCTCTCCTGCAAGCACCCTGGAGTCCCTCAACTCTTCTTTTTTTCAGGTTTTGTAACAGCTTGTACTTTTATATGCAACCTTGCCATGCCGCCAGTGTTATCCTCATGATATCAGCTCCCTTGTGGGGGCCACTGAGCTGCCTCACTTTCCTTCTGGGTTGGAGTAGTGTTGTCCCTCAAGCAGGCAATGGGCAGGGGGAGGATCCACAATTAATTGTCGCAGTTCTCTTAAATAAGCACTCTTGGAGAGCTGCAAAGTATATTCAGGATGGAATGCAGTGGGAGCTACCCCTCATCCAAGGTACAGGATGGAACGAGCTACAGCTGGTCTATCGTGGGCCTCAGAAGGTGAAGAGGGAGCATATTCTGGGGCTTAGTGTGGGTGGGGCATATCCTCCCCAAACTCGTTCTAGTGGGCGATGTTCTTCACATCTAGGAGAGCCTGGTGGTAGACAGGCCTGACAGTAACACCAGGTCAACAGGTCGATATAGCTGAGGACCAGCGGGTGTCCAGAGTTTCCGTGGTGTTGGAGCATGTGGGCATTGATGTAATGACCACAGTAGACCTGATAGCAAGAGAGACACACCCAATTCTCTAGGATTGTTCCACAGTCCCCACAAGGTTGGGTCATGTCAAGGACTGCTGCAGGCATGGGGCATACTGCCACCAAATTGGGACCATGGCAATGGTGTCACAGCATAAAACATGGCCTGATCAGCGAGGCCCCTAGATCCCTGCATCGGCATCGAATCAGCCATGACCTGACCTCTAGCTGCCTCTCCTAGTAGGTTCTCTCCGGGGGCCTGAGATTCTGGGGCCCCCTGAGATTCGCTGCCTAGCTCCAAGGTCCTGAGACTCCCAGTCAGTGTACTGGGAGATATCTGGAGTGTAGTTTCCTGCATAGGTGAGGTTGGAGGGGTCTGGTGGTCTGTGCTCGAGGCTGGAGGAGTTCGGATCAGCTCAGTGCCCCCTAGAGCTTCTTCTGATGTCGTCTGGTCCAGTGTGGCTCCCTCCGTGGCTGCCTTTGAGGTGGTCTGGGCCAGTGTAGCTCCTCCTACCGCCTCCTCTGAGGTAGTCTGGCCCAGCATGGTTCCCCCAACAGCATCCTCTGAGGTGGTCTGGTTCTGAGTGGCTCCCCTGACAGCCTCCTCTGAGATAGTCTGGGTCAGCATGGCTCCCCATGTGGCTGCCTCTGAGGACTGCTCCTGAGAGAGTGCCAACACAGCTGTCTCTGACTTAGTCTGGCCTGGAGTAGACTCTTTCCGAGATGATGCCGAGATGACCTTCCCCATGCCTGCTTCCAGAACCTTCTTTTCGAGTGTGGTCGTCCACTCAGCTAATCTATGTTTGGCTGGTTGGGGTGCCTTCTTGGTGACCAACTTAGAACTGGAGGGTCCCTCTTTGTCTTCTACCTTCATGACCCATAAGCTGCACCAGTATCTGTGATGGACTTGGATGGTCTCAGTGATTGAGGCCTTGGCAGGGTCAGCAGGGGTGGTGGGTCTCCAAGGAAGGAGTAAGTGCAGGCAGCCATGGACTCTGAGATGGGTGTCAGGTTATAACCACCTTCTAGGATAAGGATAATGCTGCCACTGGCAAGGCCCATCAGCAGGTGGGTGAGGTGGGCATAACCCTCAGGTCATACCTGGCAGCCCCCCAGCGGGTCCCCTGTGCAGCATCAAAGCCAGCTGAGATCTGCACCAGTTCTGTGTTAAACTCGTAAGCAATGGGAAGCACCAGGCGATGCCAGGAAGCTAGGTAGGCAGCATCACCTATGTGGGGCCCATTCTATGCCAAATTGACGGTGAAGCCTGTGCCCACAGCCCGGCCAATCTGGCTGCTGGCACCCTCATCTCCCATGGAGAAGAAGGTGCCGTGATCATAGCGGTGCAGGGACACACATAGCATACTGGGGTCATCCTCAAACATGTGCTAAATTCCATTACCATGATGGACATCCCAATCCACGATCAGGATCCGCAGGGCATGCCCACTGATAGCCTGGGCATGGTGAGCAGCCACAGCCATGGAGTTGAAAAAGCAACAACCTCAAGCTGTGTCCTGCTCCACATGGTGTCCTGGGGGATGCACCACAGCAGCACCATTCAGAACCTCTCCTGGGAGCACAGCCTCCACCAGGCGGCAGGCAGTGCCAGTGGCAAGCTGTGCACAGGCAAAGGTGCTGGGGCAGATGTAGATGGAGTCAACGTTGGAACTCTCACGGTGCAGTTCCTGGGTTTTCATCTTCTCTGCAGCCTGGAGATGAGCTACTTACTCAGCACTGGCAGGTGAACTGCTTAGCCTCTGTGGCGGGGTACAGCAGGTGCAGCAGCAGGGCGAGGCAGCCCCTGGCAAGGCCCAGCTCCTCCAGACAGCACATGATCCGCAAGATGCACTGGGGTCCCTCGGGGTGGTGGCTGTCCCACAAGTTGCAGTGATTCATCATATGTTGGTCTTAGACCAGCCCTGTGCGAGACTGTAGCACTGGCCATGTCAGAATTGGGAGCACAGGGGGCTCCCAGGGTCCTTCCTCATCTCTCTCCTCTACATTGTCCTCCTCCACATTGTCCCCCTCTACAGTCTCAGTTGATCTCACAAGAACCTCCCAGAAGGGTCTCAAGGGCTTCCAGAGCACAGGAGACTGAAGCCTAGGCACTCCGGCAGGGGGTACCAGGAGACTCCAGCATGGGGCAAGGGTCTCCCAGAAGGGTGTGGAGTGAAGCACTGATGCCTTCAGCCAGGGCACAGAGGTTGCAGCCACCCTCCAGTGATAGGCTCAGCTTGCCTCCTGACAGACCCATAAGCAGGTAGGTTAGCTGGGTGAACCCTGCTGGACTGGCAGCCATCTCACCCTTGGGGTCCCCTTGCAGGGCATCAAATCCAGCAGCCACCAGGATCAGCTGAGGCTGGAACTCAAGAGCGACTGGCAGCAGGATGTGCAGGAAAGCAGCAATGTAGTCAGCATCCCGAATCCCCACCTGGTTCCAAGGCACATTGATGGTATACCTTTAGCCTTGGCCAAAACCTGTGGTGGACCAGTTAGAAGCCTTCAAGTGGGGCCAGAACCAACCCTGCTCATAGCGGTGGATGGAGAAACAGAGGACACTTGGGTCCTGGTCAAAGGTGAACTGTGTTCCTTGACTGTGATGCACATCCCAATCCACAATAAGGACCCTCCAGATGCAGTGTTTCTGTTGAGCATAGCGAGCTGCCACAGCCACGTGGTTGAACATGCAACAGCATCGGTAAGACTGTGCTGGGCATGATGTCCAGGAGGCCTAATGATGGCCACGCCATTCCAGATTTCAGCCCCCAGGACCACATCCACCAGCCTGAGGACAGAGCCTGAGGCCAGGCAGGCACAGGAGTATGATTTCGGATGAAGATGAACTGGGTCCTAAGTGTCTGCTAGGACAGGGAGTTCTCCGTCATTCATGTACTGGGTTGTTTCCATCAGATCAATATATTCTAGGCTGTGAACCAACAACAGCTCTTCCTTTTCAGCAAACCAGGTCTGAAAGGACAGGCGGCAACCTAGGAGGCCCTCCTGATGGCATGGAGCCATTCAGGGCCTTCTGGGAAGCTGTCATCCCAGAGGCAATGGAATTCATTTAGCTGCTCATCCAGCACCAAGCCAGTGCCAGCCAGTGCTTCAGCCTCAAGGTTCAGATCCATCCCTTGCAGTCCCGTGATTAGGTCCTCTTCGATTGCTTGGCCGACCTTCTTCATTTTGCTTTTCTTCTTTACCTCCGCTAGATTAGGGATGGAGCAGGGAACGGCTCCCTTTTTAATGTTTTGCTTTGAAGTGACACTCAGTCCTGAGGGGACTACTGGAGGTTCTGCCTACTTCTTCGCTGCCTGGTTGTGGTGGAATCCTGGCCGGTTGAGGTCATAGTTGAGGAGGCTTTGCCCCTGTCATGGCTCTGCCCTTTCGGCCTATCTCCTGGGATAATCGCCCACCCTTTCACTCAGCCCGCCCCATCCGGCCCCTCCCTCAACTCCTGGACTGCCCACTGAAACTGCCTTGCCACTTTCCAGCCCCTGGAAATACTATTTAATTCTCAAACCATGCTGATTGAATTCAGTTTTAATGCTGTTTTCCAATACTGGCCCCTCACTGCTGATGAATTTCCCTGCTTGGCTCTTCTGAACTTGCATGTACAGCTCTATTTTCAACCCCCTAACCTGACTCCAAGCAGCGGCATTGCCTCCTGCACCGCAGAAACATTCAAGTTAATATGAAAGCAGCAATCAGAGCATCCCTCTAAAAGGACCCACTCACTTAAGGGTCTCTGGAACTTCTACTAGGCACCTCAGCAGCAGCTTCCCACACTTTGTCCTGTGGCTTACCACTTTTTTCTTGAAGCTTGCTCTTTCCTGTCATCCTTTACACTGCATTTAATTCTCCTATTTCTCTCATCATTGGTTCACCTTCCTCCTTCAAACCCTAAAATTGTAAATTGCCCCAATTCTGAACCATAGCTCTTGACCCTCTGCCCTCTGTGTCCGCATTGAAACCCTCATCTATCCCCATTACTTTTGCCATTGCTTCCAAAGAAGTTGCTTCCATATGCCATGCCTACAGTTCCACCAAATACTCCAGAGGCTTCCATCAGGATATTCCATAGCCAACTCAAACTCAACATAAAATTTATCTTGTTCCTCCCTCTCATCCTTTCTCCTAACTGTGTCTATTAAAACACTGCCAATGTCCCATTCACTCAGTCATCCTTGACTCCTTCCCCTTCTCCTATCTTTGCCAAATCATACCTAGTCTAACTCTTGAATCCATCACTGCATCCTATTCTTATTTTTACTTACAAATAGTTACTGTCTTGAAAATGTCTGATGGGAAATAGAAGGGGGATCCTTTTAGTTTTTACTTTATATACATTTCTATTTTTAAATTTTTTAAAAGTAAGTATATGGAACTATTTTCCAAGCAAAGATAATACATGTTAATTGTGGAAACATTAAATTAAAATAATACATGATCATCACAGAAAATTAAAATTGCAAATAAACATAAAGAGCAATATAAAACCATCTGAAGGCCAGGCATGGTGACCGACACCTATAATCCTAGCACTTTGGGAGGCCAAGACAGGTGGATCATCTTAAGTCAGGAGTTTGAGACCACCCTGGCCAACATGGCAAAACCCCATCTCTACTAAAAATACAAAAATTAGCTGGGAGTGGTGGCGCACACCTGTAATCCCAGCTACTCGGAGGCTGAGGCACGAGGTTGCAGTGAGCCGAGTTGCACCACTGCACTCCAGCCTGGGCAACACAGCAAGACTCTGTCACAAAATAAATAAGTAAATAAATAATAAAAATAAGTAATAAAAATAAAACCATCTGAAATGTCACCACCAGAGGTACCATTGTTAGCAGTGTGGGAAACCGCCTACCAGTCCTCCCTCTGGGCACCATTGCTGATGGAGATGCAAAGACTGAATGAAGACTTCCCTTGCCGTCCTCCCCACTGACTGTGACTCTTAGCAAGTTGCAAAGCCCTCCCATTTGCTTCAGCACTTGTAGGGCCTCTGGTATCTGTCACTCTATTTTCATTACCATCACCCTTGTCAAATCTCTCATTATTTCTCCCCTGCTCTCTGGCAGTGGCTTTGCATCTGGCTCTCACTTATTTCCTGTCTCCCTCCTTGCATCAGTCACCCGACAGCCTCCAGATTAATCTTCCTAAAGCCTAGCTCTGATCATGTTATTCCTTTGTTTAAAACCCTTCAGCAACTCCCTATCACCTATAAAAAGTGCCAAACTCCATGATCTGGACTAAAACTAATTTCACTGTTCCCTTGAGAACTTTTCTTCCCTCAGTTCTTGTTCATATTATTTTCTCTAAGAGAAATACCATTTTATCAAAGCATTTCCATCCATTACAGTGTCCTTCTTTTGGATAATTTAACAAGTATGAAAAAACATTTGCACAAGAATGAATGTTCATTACAGTCAAGTTTATGATAGGGGAAAATTAAAGCCAACTCAAATGTTCACCAGAAAGCAACCAATTAGGTAAGTATGGTACATGCAGTTTTTCAATGGAATACAGTTCAGCTGTTAAAATGACACGTGTGTATATATACACATTGTGTTTATTATAGAGACACAGGGAAAAGCCTATAGAATATTCTCAATATTATATAGATATGGAGAAAGTCTATAGAATATCATCAATCTATATATATAGTATATACATACTATATATAGCATACAGTGTATAGTGTATATATACCCTGCATTTATTATATCGACATGGGGATAGTCTATAGAATATTGTCAATCAAAACAGTAGGTTATATAATTATTTTGTAAATATGTTTTAAAAGTGCATGTATTTGCAGAGCTTTTTGGAAAGACATTAAATTGTAATAGAGGTAAACTTTAGTTAAATTTAGTTGATATTTACTTTGTTTTGATATTTTGTATTTAATTTGAATTTATTTAAACACAAGCCAATTACAGCTGTTACCATTTATTGTGTGCTATTTGCCATATACTGTGTTTGATGTTTTACCTTTGATTATTTATTTAGTTCTGACTGTCAGGGTAGTAAAGAAGTGTTCCCAGGGAGTGAGAGGCAGAGATGGGATTCAAACCTGTTTATCTGATTCCAAAGCACCTCTTACGCATTGTGTTACATAATACTGAAGTATCATTTTTCCAAAAATAAAAGCTAATAAAATATGTTCTCTCAGTCTTACACAGCTGCACTTAATTGCTCCCCCAAGGCCTTCTCTTGTCCCCATAACCCCAAGTATGACAACCATGGAAAAGAACAGAATGAAAGTTATATAAGACAGATACACAGAGCACAAATAAAGGTTTTTAAAATATAAACAGCATCATTTTACATGTTACATTATCCTATGAATTGATTTACATTTAAAATGTGCATCCTGTATGTCTTCTCTTGTCTGTACATATTGACCAAGCTCAATGGATTTGTGAACACTTTCATACTAATCTATTGTATAGATGTGCCATAATCATTTAACCAGTCCCTCATGGATGATCATTTATGTCATTTGTAAATTTTGCTATTATAAACAATACCAGAATGAACATCTTTGTCTAACTTTTTGTTCACATGTGAGACTGTCTTTTGCAAGATGGATTTCCAGAAATAGAATTATTAGGTCAAAAAATGTAGGCCTTTTCCTGTGTCAGAATTTCTGAAAATGTTAGCAGCAGTGAGAGACCATGATTCAGGAAGCAGCTGCTTATATTATTTTGTGACCTCGTTTCCCACTCACAGCCTCACCAGCATTGGCAACCGTCGACACATTTGTCATTCCAACATCTCCAAATTGATTTGTAGAAAAAAGTAACTGGAGTATGAACTGCATGAGTTCTGGTGAATGAACTCTTGGCCAACAAGTTGCTATACACCCTTGAGCAATAAATGATGCTACAGGTGACTCCCATTTGTTTCTGTAAAATAAGACTTTTCTAGCTCTGGCACTAAATGTTTTTTAACTCTAAAGACAAGGATTACATTTTGCTCTTACGGCTTCTTAGATTTTGAAAAATGTATAGATACTGTAAAGGGTTATCTTGCCTCATTGAAAGTTCAAATGGTATGGTGATAAGACCATATTAAAAGCATTTATAAAAGGTCCATGGTAAAGAGTTCATTATGGTACATTAAATCCCTTCATGCTTTTATCCACTCTAGTTACTGTATTTCCTGTAAATGGGATTTACGCCAGGGCCACGTTAACACCATTTCACATTCTACCATGCTATTACCCACTGAGCTTGAATCAATTGAATGAAAGAGGCCTTTTCAAGTGTATTGATTTCCATTTATCCAAACTCATCTGTTTGCTTTGCCACGTGCCCATACATGAGAACAGGGCACAGCTAATCTGTATGGTGTTGCGTTTTTCCCTTAAGCATTTAATATTAGAATAGACATATGACAGACATTGGCATAAAAATTGCAGAATATTCACTAGAACTACAGTTCTTTATGAGTGATAAAGGACCTGGATCTCATTCTCATATCAGAAACAATGTAGCCTAAAGCAACACACTATCGCCTCTCTTCCTGCATGAAAGCAGTCACCTCCTACTCTTCCAGCCCCCAGAGAGCTCAGTCCAGGGATACTGTTCTCCTCCCCTAGAGACAAGTAGAGGAGTGTTGCCTGTACAGTGATTCTTCTAAGTGCAGTCTTTTTGCTGTCAGGATGCTAAGTTCTCTACTGCTGCTTTCTACAAAAAAATCCTTATTTCTTTGGTTAGGTATCAAAATGAAAATTTGAACAAAAGGAAGTATCCAATAGGGAAAATAATATTTTTAATGTACATTAAATTCCTAGTTTAACGTGTGTGTGTGTGTATGAGAGAGAAAAAGAGAGAGACCATTTATTTTAATCCACAGTTAGAATTTTGGAGATGGAAAGCATTTTAATAATTTTTATCAAATTGTTATGTTAGTCACTGGATAATATGTGGCTATGTGGTAGAGGATTAAATGATATGTTCTAGGCTTCTAGTAAATAGATCGTGACTTCTGCTCAAGTCAGTACTGAAATATGTTTACCTGGGTAATAAATACTGACTAAAGCAAAGCAAAGATCAGAATTTCCTTTGAGTTGCAGTAAGTATTTCTATACACTCAAACAAGTTTTCATGTTATAGCTAATGACTGAACATTATCCAAAGCCACAGCAAAAAATATTATCAAGCAAATTCTAAGGCATCTTTCTTTTATGCATAATGCTATACAGGATAATCACTTTTGGCTTAGTTAAGATCTGATGGCAGATGTTGGCCTAAATATTGGCTAAGCCTGAGTCCTTATTGTGAAACAGAAGATGAATAGATTCATTTATGAACAGCTCAAGGTACATAAAACATGACAAAGATTAGACATTACTGACTTAAATAAAATGAAAGATTACCAAAATTTGAATATGATCCTAATTAGTCAATGAACTATTTTTCCTCCTACACATTCATGACATGTGCTGTGTTATACAATTTTTGAGAAATAATTCATAGAAAGGATTTTTTGAAACATTTTTTTTCAAAAGAGAACTATATCATAGTAAGTATAAAACATTTGATTATCATTTAGCTAAGGAGTAAGAATATAGAAATGTATCTTCAAGAAGATTATAATCTAACTGGGGAGAGGAGCAGATACATGCAAATACAGAATTGTGTAGTTGTTAAGAACATGAGATTTTGTAGTCCCAGCTATTTGGGGAGTGGAGGGGGGATGACCATGATTTCACTACTGCACTGTAGCCTGGGTGACAGAGAGAGACCTTGTCTCAAGAAAAAAACCATGAGATTTGGAATATTATTGAGTATGAATTCTAGCTCTGGCACTATGACTTCTGACAAGGTTTTCTGAGCCTTGGTTTTGGAATGTGTATGAAGGGAATAATAGAATTGATTTCACAGGGTAACAGTAAGAACTAAGGGTCCGGAAAGGCCTGAAAAGGTACCCATCAAAAGGAGAGCGCTCCATAAGTGGTAGCAGTTTTAATGATGTACTGCTACAGTGACAGATGAAAATACTTTTATGGAGGTAACTCATAGAGGTACATGAGGACTGCATTTGCAATTAAACACTATTTTTACCTTAATTCCAGAGAAGAGAGCTCTTACAATTGTATTTCATGGTTTGTCAGCACTTCAAAAAGAGGTGGGATTTGAACTAGATGCTGAGAGAGGAACAGGGTTTTATTAGTTGTCAAAGAGGAGTGATGAGCATTACAACTGCCAATAAAATAGTAGTCATCTGCTCAGCCTGAGCACCTCCTCCTTCTGAATGTTCTCTCCTAGGTTAATTACCATACCAACATTTGTTCCAGGTTTTTAAAGTATTTTTTCAACTATTTCTTCTGGGTCCTCTTTGTTGGCACTTCTGCTCGTTTTATTTTAGTCCCCCCAAGTGAAAAACCACTTTCAATAATAAGTAACATTAAAAAATCAAATAAGAAAAATGAAAAAAAAAAACAAAAAATATCACCCTCCTGTTAATACTTCGCTGAAGGTCCTTACAAACCTTTTTGTACCTCTCTGTATGTTTCTCCCTCTGCGTGCGTGCATGTGCACACACACACACACACACACACACACACACACACACACACACGTGTCTAATCTCATTTCTTCCCTCAAAAATGTGCAATATGCCATAAGTATCTTTTCATGCCAAAGCAAAACTTCATATTTAAATTAGTATATCACATTTGATTGCATATATATAACACAAGTTAATACTTTATGTTTTAATGGGTATTTTAGTTGTTTCCAGTATTTTTTCTATTAGGAAAAAAAGTGCCATGGTGCAACAGTGAACATCCTTGTACATTCATTTTGGTCCACTTACATGATTAAGGTTATTTCCTTAAGAAAAATAACTGGAAATAGAATAGAGGGACCAAATGCACATTTACAGTTTTGGTATTTAGAACCAGAAATGACGAGTAAAATCGCATTTTAATCTTAGAAGACTTTAAAAAAAGAAGAAGAAGAACTAGCCTGTCTTAACTTTCATGAATAATAAAACAACCACTCTTAAAATTAATGTTTGAAACCAAAACTTGAAAAATACGAGTACATAATTAGAAATAGTTATTCTAATTGGGTAATTCTATATAAACCAATGTCTTAACAATAGGAAAAAATGACAGAAAAAAATTATCAAATTGAGGTGTCTTTATTGTAGAAAGTCTTCCAATTAAACTAACCAAACTTTTCAATTTAAATGTCTGACTAATTAAATTGACTTTCCAGCGCAACTGTCTGACATTTTGATGAGTTATTATACAATGTTGAACTAAATTGAGTGATTGTAAATCTCTTGTATAGAGGACCTGTGAACTAACACTAATTTAATCCATTCTATGCAATTCTCCTTTCCTCTCATTTCTTCTTAGAATATATTGAGTAATTTACTTTTATTTAATCATGGGTTGTCTTGTTTTCTCATTCGCATATGAAGCCTCCAGTCAATGTGACCTGATTGCTCCAAGTGTGGCTTAATACTATTTTCTTGATGTAATTCTCAGATTTATTATAGTAGGCTGGATTTAATGATTCTGTCCTGTTGAATATGTGTCTGTGTATACCAGTCTAATTACTGAACCTTGTAATTTCCTTAAATCATTGTAAAAGTTTTAGAACCAGAAAAATTATGGTTATTTCTCAAAATTTAGCGCTCAAGGTACATATATCCCCAGAAAATAATGTCATATGTGTTATCCAAGTACATATACATGTATACACACACATACACACAGACACACACACATATGTGAGCAAACATAAGTAAATTTGGGAAACAGATAAACAGCAGGTTTTTCTACTGAAGGACTTTCATGAACCTATATGTGCCCAAATCCTATATTATACACAACCATTCACAGAGTGATTATTGACCTTGTGATTAATTTTTATAAAATACTCATTAAAACAGTATTATTTGTGTCACTAGTAAGATAAGCACATATTTAATCTCCTCATTTTACATATGAGTGAACATTTAGATTAACATATCTATTTTAAAATAAAATAAAATAATTCTAAATTGGTTTCATGTTAAGTTACTACATGTCAAATATGAAGTGTCCATCAATAGGGAAATCATGAGTATTTTTATTAAGGAAACAGAACTATCAACAACTTTGGTGTAATGAGAACACATGGACACAGGGAGGGGAACATCACACACTGGGGCATGTCAGGGCCTGATGGGGGGTGGGGAGGAATAGCAGGGCGGGGAGGGGGCCAGGGGAGGGCTGTCATTAGGAGAAATACCTAATGTAGATGACGGGGGGAATGGATGCAGCAAACCACCATGGCACGTGTATACCTATGTAACAAATCTGCACATTCTGCACATGTACCCCAGAACTTAAAGTAAAATTAACAAAAAAAGAAAAAACAACAACAAGAACTGTGGTCTATTCATTCACAAGCAAGACCAGTTTTAGGACTTTGCAACCCCTAGGAGGAGCTAACATTATTGGAAAGACATTTAATTGTAAATCAAAATGTGAAAATATAAAGTATTACCTACGTAAAACACAAATGAGAAGGTGAAAGACGAAATTTTAAATCCCATGAGTTTTTAAATAATGATGGAGTATGGCATAATTAAAAAAGCAACCTGGACTGGAATTCTAGTGCTGACACTGCCAAGCTAGAACTAGGCCTTCAGCCTAATTTAAACATAATTACTAGCTGAATTGAAAGTGAAATTGGAAAATTTCTTAAATGTATCCTCTGCACTTCCATTTCATAGAAGTACAATAAAACTCTCCTCAGAAGGTAGCTGTGAGAATGTAATGAGATAGTTAATATAAAAAAAATGGATAGTACTCATTCAACACGTATTCATTTATTTCCTTTCTTGGGGACAGAAATGTGCAGGCAGGCCTTGGTGGAAGGCCACCAAGAGCACTGGAGAACAGGCATACTGGGGAGAACAGCACCTTTAAGAAGCTAGGAGTTTTATCAGATAATTATCTCTCCCTCAGATGAATCCTGAAAAAGCTTCTGAATGAGTACCTGATGAGTTATTTCAATTATTCAAAGAACTAGTGATTGCTACATTATCATAAACTGTTCCAGAACAAATCACATGAAAAGGGTACCCAGTACAAATTATGAAGCAAGTATAACTGGATAACTCAGGGATGTCACCAAAAGTCAATTCCCCTTATTAATATATGTGTTAGAATGTTAAATACTAGCCAAGATGATTTAACATATAGTTAAACAATAATGAGCATGACCAAGTACGTTTCATTCTAGTAATGCAAGGATAGACAATGTAATAAAATGTTTATAAAGAACACTTCACCAGCTTGTGAGATGTGAAAACCCACATGATCAACAGATGCAAAAAATGATTTTGATAAAATTTAACACCAGTCTTCTTAAAAACATTAAAAATAATAATAAAAAGATGCTTGACTTAAATGGTGTTATTACAAACTATCAGATATTATATTTCATCATGAACTACTGGTATCATTTTTACTAAAATCAGAAACAACAAAAGTGATATGGTCATCATTATTGCAGTGAACATGAATTTCAAAGTAATATTAAATCAAAGACATGAGACATAAATAGTTTTATACATGGAGAAGAAGAGAGAGGTGGCATGATTGTATACATAGACACTCAAATGTATAAGAAAACAGCCATTTGGCATAATAAATGATTTGGACGAATAGCTGAATACAAGATGAATATACAAAAACCAATGATAGTTCTGTATTCTATCCATAACTATTTTAGAATATCATTTAAAAAGATTTTTTTCACATTAACAACAGAGCTATAATATACCTAGTAATAATCTCATGTTGAAAATGTATGTCCTATTTGAAGAAAACTGCATAAGTAGACACACATATACACACATGATAAAAGAACCATGAATGATTTATTTTCCAGGTTATGAAGACTAAATACCAGATGATGTCATTTCCTTGCCTCTCAAATACGTCTGTATGTCTGTCTACACAGAACACAAAGGACAAATGTCTGTAGCAACATTAGTCCATCAACTGTCGAACCAAAAAACAAACCATGGTACATCTACAAAGTATGACTACTACTCGTCAATAAAAAGGAAATATTGATATATATAACAACATGGATGCATTTCAAAAGCATTATACTAAGATAAAGAAGCATCAAAAGACTATCCAATGTATGATTCCATTTGCATGACATGCTGGAAAAGGCAAAAGTATAGGGAGAAAAAATCAAACCAGTGGTTGCCTGAGTTGGGGGAGAGGGGAAAACTGGCTACAAAAGGGCATGAGAGAATATTTTGGGGAGGTGGTGATTATATGATTCTAATTTATTGAAGGGTAAATTTTGTTGTATGTGTATTAAACCTAAATGAACAATAAAACAACACACACACACCACTAAAAAATAAAAAGTGAACCACTAAAAGCCCTTCCTGGAAAGGAGTTGTATGCCTTTAGTCCTACAAAATATTTAAATATATTTCAAATCAAAAGAAATAAAGCAGTGTCTTATTTACAAGTGGATAAACAGATCACTGGAACAGAAGATGTGAAGACAAAAATCAACCTCATTCTACATGATAATTAAATATGCAGTAAAAAGCAGCTTCACCAAAATAATGAGGAGATTTATAATCACACCATAAAATAGAATAAATATCATACCGGCTTTAGATAATCAGTATCAAATCTTAAAAGTTAAATCATTTGCCAGGACTCTAATAAATTTAGAAATATTATAAATGACAAAAATAAATCCAACCATCTAAAATATACCTTCCCATACAAATAAAATCCAAAGAGAAATAAATCAATTAGAAGATGATATTCCCAGCAAAAACTGCAAAAAGAGCTATGTTTACTATTGTACAATGCAATCTAATTAACAAGAAAACATTAAAACTGCAATAGACTAACTGGGCAAAAGACTTAATATCACTAGCCATTAAAAAGTAAATGTAACTAGTAATCCCAACACATGGAACTATTTTAACATGGTAAATATTAAGATGCATATTATTTTTATCATAACATGCTAGCCTGTTATGTGTACAGTGACACTGATGAGCTCTTGTTGCTGATAGTAAAAAATTGAACATTTTAAAAGACATATATGCAGTATAAAAGTATTCCCTTCTCTGATCATTTTGTTACCTTTATTATTTCAAATAAAGAAAGACAATATTTACATAAAGATATTCACTGCAGCATTATTTACAGCAGTGGGAAAGTGAGATTAACTTGAATGTTAACTCTTGTACTGGATAGAATAGTATGCAGTCATTACTATCTTAATTATAAGAACTATAAAACAGCATGGGAAGAAATTGTTATGATCTTAAATGAAACAAGCAAAATACAAAACTGCATGCATATTATCTATTCAACTGTGTTTTTAAAGAGTTGTGTGTAGAGAAAAAGATAGCAAATACTGCTTAAGGACAATGCTTATACAGCTCACACTGTGTCACACACTGTCCTAAGACCCTGTTGCGTGAAAGCTCATTAAATATTGAATGCTCACAACCTCACATCTTCCGTTTTGTCAATTAGGCATTTGAGCTACAGAGAGGTTAAGTAACTTCCTCAAGGTCATATAGTGCAATCGCTGGTATCTGCATGCAGCAGCCTCTTACCTCTTATGCTGTATTGCCCGAGTCAGCTGTGCCCCCTGAAACAGAGAAGCTGATGTAATTATGTTAGGCTGTGGCTGTGTTAATACAACCTGTGACTTTTATTTTCTAATCTTCCTGTAATATTACTATTTAAACACACATTTCAAAAATTTTTAAGTAGAAGGCATTTAAAGGCCCCAAGGGGAGGGATGGAAAGTGTGAAGGGCAATGAAGGAATCACAGCCACTAGTCTATGCCCAAGGAAATTGGCCCATGTGTTGCCCAGAGGCTATAAAACCGAAGGAGCCACCAGTCCTGACCTGACCAGCTGGGAAGCTGGTGTGTGCTCTGTATGAGTGTGTATGGGGTGAGGGAACTGGAAGGACTTTCTGTAGTTAAGATTCAGTGGAAGATTCACATATGTGGAGTCACACAGTGGGTTGTGATGCAGCTGAGTCAAATGTTTGTTCTGTAATTCTCCCGGGCTCATCTATATCAACACGTTAGGTAGCAAGCAAGAACCCTGATTTACTAGTCCCAGTGCATTATCATTACTTTGTACTATATAGAAAAGTAAAAAGAATGCTGGATGTGTTTCTGTTTTGTCAATGAACTCAGTTTAAAAAAAATACATATTGCCCAGATTCGTATGAAAGAATTATACTAGTTTTATGTAAAGCTCTGTAGATATAGAGCAAATTACTTTTTAAAGCCCATTGGCACAATATTGACTAAAGTTGTATAATTTATCTCTAGGTTTGGAAACAGAAGAGATGATTTGCCGTCAATGCTTTAGGCTGCAATTGGGGAAAAATCAATATTATAAAAATAGCCCATATTTTAAAAAATATTACCATAGGAAAAAAAAGCATTGACTCTGTTACTTTGTCATCAAAAAATAAAGTATGTTTCTTATTTGGCATAAAAGCCAGTAATTCCTGTAATAAAAGTTACCCTAGAGGATATGTAAGAATAAGCTTAGAAAAATGTGAATAAAAGAAATCATAAAGAATTACTTGGAGCTATAGCTCTTGATCATGAGGATTATATTTGACAGGAAAATATATCCTTTGGGAAATCCTATTAATTCTTAAAAGCAAATTTGCTACACCCTGTACAGTTGTTGTAGAATGATGCTAAAACCTATTTTTATTGAATTTGGGAAATAACAGTTTCTAATGCCCTGAAATCTACCCTACAGGATATGTAACTACAGGATTCCAAACATACAGACAAAAAGGAAAGAAAGAAAAAAAAAGAAAACAACAAAAACATTAGCAATCTAAGTTATAAAATATTGGATGGATAAACCATCTAGATCTATAAACATTTTACTTTTGACTTTTCCACACTTAATTTCAAAAATGAATTCTTGAAATCAAGAGGAAACAGGTATGGCTAATATTTTAAGTGCTAAGTGGTTTACATAACATCTTGAAAAGATTAACTTTGTAAATAATTTGATTCCCTTTTTTTCTCCCACCCCAATTGTCTTTCAATCTTCAGTGCAGATAGTTTTTTATTCCAAAGTGCAAGTTAAATTATCTCTAAATAAAAAGTGTCTGGTTTCTGATGGACACTGATTCACTCTGAAAACAGGCTGTTTCTTATCTTTTTATTAAGTGTATTGATCTCCTTTGAAGCATTTTTCAATAATCATTATTCTCCACTATCTGCTTGATGTCCTAGAGTCCTGTTATTATAGATATGAGGCCAAACTATCCCAGTTTATAAACAACTTCTAATGCTTCAAATAGTTATTTGGTTTTATAAATGTGGTTTCAATTTTGCCTTGTTTTCGACCATTTCACAGAATCTGTCAAATCACGAACATGTTAAGCAAACTTCAAGATTTCTGAAAACAACACAATTAGGGATGATGGAGTGTGTCTGCAAGGTGTTGCTGCAACAACTGTGTCTGTTGGTCTTTGTTCTGAAAGCTTTGACAACTCCTAAAATGGTGTGCCAAAACTTGCTGAATTGCCAAACCAATTTTAAGGTCCTGATCAAATAGAATTTCTTGTGAATAAGTATATTGGTTAATTTAAGTTTTGCATTTCAGAAAGCTTAATCCCCACAATTCATTATTTCAAAATCTCTCTAAACTGTATCCAGATTCATTACACTTAATAAAGAAATCTAAATACAGAAACAGAAAATATAGATAGGGATCCCAAAGACATACCCACAGGAGCCGGATAGGTAACATAAAGGAGCGAGTCCAGCCAGATTTAAGATTAGGTGGGAAGGGAGCGTAAAGGCATGAGAAGAACTAAAGAATTCATATCCCACCTAAGTGCCAAACAAAACACATTCACTGGTCAAATCTGGCTCTTGAGGAACCTCCAGTCAGAGACCTCCAGTGCAGATGCAGTGAATATGCCCTGTTATCTATCCTTGGATGTTTTTGACAATTACTTTAAAAAGTAAGCTTTGACAACAATGAGATACCACTTCACACCTGGTGGGATGGCTATTATAAAAAAAAGATGGACAATAACAAGTGTTGGTGAACATGCAAAGAAATCAGAACCCTCATACATTACAGGTGGGAATGTAAAATGATGCCATTGCTTTGGAAAGCAGTTAGCAGTTCCTCAAAAAATTAAACATAGATTTATCACATCACCTAGCTACACTCCTAAGTATGTGTCCAAGAGAATTGAAAACATACATCTACATAAAAACTTGTACATGAATGTTCATAGCAGCATTAGTCATAGACAAAAAATTGAAATAACCCAAATGTGCATCAACTGATGAATGGATAAACAAACTGTGGTATATCTATACAATGAGATATCATTCAGCCATAAAACAGGAATGAAGTACTGATACATGTTACCCTATGGATGAACCTTGAAAATTATGCTAAATGAAAGAAGGTGGATACAGAAGACCACATGTTGCATGAATCCAATTTATATGAAATGTCTAGAATAGGCAAATCTGTAAAGACAAAATGTAGGTTAGTGGTTGTCAGGGGCTGGAGAAAGGGAGAAATGGGAAATGATTGCTAATAGGTATAGAGTTTTTGGCAGGGAATGAAGAAAATAGTCTGGAATTAGCAGTGATGGTTACTAAACACTACTGAACTGTATGCTTTAAAAGAGTGAATTGTATTGTATTTAAATTATATTCCAATAAATGTAAAGGCTTGGTAAGAGTTTATTTACTTATCTATTTTACTTATAGCTTCATGCTGAAAGCATAGGGCTCCCCTATCAACCCTAAACCCACTACTAAGTTTGGAGTTTCTTGTACTTAAATTTTTCATATATATGATATCAATTCTGTATCTCTTTTTGGCAACCTCAAAAAATTTGTTCCATTAGCTAAGAGTCACTCCAGTTGGATATAGTTAGGAAAAGCAGCATTTGAGAGCTGGGGGTAGAAACAGGAAATAAGGCAAAAGTTATAGCAGGAGTTGAAGCTTTTATAACGAGGTCTTGGGGAAAATAGAGGAAACTGAGGGTCCTCAGTTTAGGCATGGATCCACATTTCTGTGTCTGTGAGAAGGCAAATGCTGAATTGTGTAAACCAGAGACCGAGGTCTGTAGCGTGAAACTGCCACTTGGGCCTGATTAGAATGTAGAAGCCTCGGAAAGTTGACAGCTCTGAGTTGGAAAAACTGAAAAGAATCTTCTGTTGAAAGGGTCAGTCACAGGAGAACAATGGTATTTCTTAGTGGGAAGCTCCTCTGTGATCATTTAAAATGACTTAACAGGCATCTTAATGAAACTTCAAGGGAGAATCCAAAATGTTTCAAGTTAATTAAGGGCTGATAAGTCAAAATCGGCTGTATTGTACTCACTAGCATTAATTTATGATATATAGTATGTCACTGATATGATCTTTAGATAATAATGGGTTGAGTTTATTGCCCTCAATATTTATGATGCCTTAATCTGCATTTCTAGCCTTATTTTTTCTACAATCTCTGAAATTCTTCAACTTCAGATTCTCTTGGAAAAGTCGTTTCATTTGTGGTTGAAGAGGTAAGCTGTTACATTTGGTTGAAGACTTTTCAAACTATTTAGATATACCAAACTTTTATAAGAGCATATTCAGTAGTTTTAATTTTTATTTAAGCTATCAACATACACTATGAATAAAATACACAACTAAAAGCAAAGCAAAATGAAAACTAGACCTATTTATTAAAAAATGGAAATACAAATTATGGTAAATTTATATAATGTGATGTTATGCAGAAATTTCTAATAGTCATTTTTATTTTAACTGGGAAATTTTAATTTGCAAATCATAATTGTATACATTTAGGGGCTACAATGTGATGTTTTGATAGATACATACAATATGGAGTTATAAAATCAAGCTAATTAATATATCTATACCCTCATGTATCTACCTTTTTGTATGTAAAGACATTTGAAATTTAGTCTTATTTTGAAAACTACAATATGTTTTTATTGATTATCATCCCCGTGCTGTGGAACAGATCTCAAAATTTATTTATTCTATCATCTGAAACTTTATACCTTTTGCCCAATAGTTCCATTCCTCCCTTCTTCCCTCTCCAGCCTCTAGTAACCATCATTCTACTCTAATTCTATGAGCTTGACTTTTTTAGATTCCACATATAAGTTAGATTGTGTGGGATTCATCTCTCTGTGCCTTGCTTATTTTGCTTCACATAATGCCCTCCAGATTCATCCACACTATCACAAATGACAGAATTTTCTCCTTTGTTAAGGCTGCAGAGTGTTCCATAGTGTATATATTTACATTTTATCTATTCATTCACTGATGGACACTTGGGTTGATTACATGCCTTGGCTATCATGAATAATGCTGCTATGAACATAAAAGTGCATGTATCCATTTGACTGATTTCAATTCTTTTGGATATATAACAAGAAGATTGCTGAATCATATGATATTTTCTGTTTTCTGAGGAACCCCCATATTGTTTTCCATAATAGCTAATTTACGTTCCCACTGGCAACATACAAGAGTTTCCTTTTCTCTGCACCCTCACCCACACTTACTATCCTTCATCTTTTTGATAAACGCTCTTCTAACAGGTGATAGATGATGTCTCTTAGTGGTTTTAATTTGCATTTTGCTAATAATTAGTGATGTTGAGCATATTGTCCATGTACTTGTTGGACATTTGCATGTCTTCTTTTGAGAACTGTCCAAGTCTTTTGCCCATTCTTTAATTGGTTATTTTTCTTCTTGCTATTGAGTTGAATTCTTTATATATTTTAGATATTAACCCCTTATGAAATGTATGGTTTGCAAACATACTTTTTCATTCTGTGGGTTGTCTCTTACTTTGTTAATTGTTTCCTTTGCTGTGCAAAAGATTTTAGCTTGATATAACCCCATCTGTCTATTTTTGCCTTCGTCATCTATGCTTCCAGGGTCATATTCAAAAAAATTATTGCCCATATTTACATCATGGAACTTTTTATCTGTGTTTTTTTCTAGTAGTTTTACAGTTTGAGGTCTCGTTTTAAATTTTTTTTTTTTTTTATCTGAGACAGAGTCTTGCTCTGTTGCCCAGGCTGGAGCACAGTGGCATGATCTTGGCTCACTGCAACCTCCATCTCCCAGGTTCAAGCTGTTCTCCTGCCTCAGCATCCTGAGTAGCTGGAATTACAGATGTGCACCACCACATCCAGCTAATTTTTCTATTTTTAGTAGAGATGAGGTTTCACCGTGTTGGCCAGGCTGGTCTCCAACTTCTGACCTCAGGTGATCCACCCATCTCAGCCTCCCAAAGTGCTGGGATTACAGGCATGAGATAATAGATTAATCTATTTTGAGTTAATTTTTATTATGGTGTAAGATAATGTCGCACTCTCATTCTTCTGCACATGGATAACCAGTTTTTCCAACACCATTTGTTGAAGAGACTTTTCCATTGGATGCTCTTGGCACCTTTATCAAAAATCAACTCACTGCAAATGTGTGACCTTTGTTTGTGGGCCTTTTATCCTGTTTCTTTGGTCTATGTACCTGTTTTTATGCCAGTACCATGCTGTTTTGATTACAATTGCTTTATAATATGTTTTGAAATCAGAGAGTCCAATACCTCTAGGTTTGTTCCTTTTGCTCAAGATTGTTTCGGCCATTCACAGTCTTTTGTGTTTCCATATGAAGAATTGTATTTTCTCTTTCTGTGAAAAAATGGCATTGAAATTTTAATGGAGATAGCACTAAATCTGTATATCATTTTGGGGACTATGGACGTTTTCACAATATTAAATTTTTATATCCAAGAGCATGAAATATCTTTTTATTTGTGTTTTCTTCAGTTTCTTTCATCAGTGTTTTACAGATCTTTCACCCCATTGGTTAAATTTACACCTAAGTATTGTTGTTGTTGTTCTTATTGTAAATTGGATGGTTTTCTTAATTTTCTATTTGGATAGTTCATTACTGTTGTATAGAAATGCTACTGAGTTTTTGTATGACAATTTTGTATTCTGCAACTTTGCTGAATTTATCAGTTCTAATAGGTTTTTTTTTTGGTGGAGTCTTTAGAGTTTTCTCTATATAAAATCATGTTATCAGCAAATAGAGACCATGTCACTTCTTCCTTTCCTATAAAGATATCTTTTTCTTTCTCTTGCCTAATATGCATCAATTTTTTAAATGGTGTTTACAAAGGTTTAAAAAAAGCATGAGGAAATTCACACAATATAATATTAAGCCAGAAAAATAGAATGCCAAATTTTGTATATTATGCAATGTTAATATCAGAAAAAGTTTGGAATAAAGATTAAAATCTTGGCAATGATTCATCTCTAGAGAGTGAGATTATGAATTATTATGTTTTTTAATATGTTTCCAAATTTTCTAAATTTTCTTGTATATACTTTTTTAACTCAGATAAAAACTCCAAACATTCACTAAAATAAAGTTCAAAATAAAACTAAAAGCCAGGTCTGAGAAAGCTGAAATTCCCAGATGTCATTGTATATGATGGCACATATGCAAGAAGGGTAAGACAACATGATTCTATCTTCAGGATGTAGAATAGCCTTTATGTCATGAGTTTTGCAGTACTCCAAAGGCTGTCATTTTCTCACATATGGTCAGATTGAAACTCTATATAATTAGACAAGTTGATTTAGCTTTTAAATAACAAAGACATTTATTTTCCCTAATAGTAGGCAACTAATTGGCTAGTTTTTAAAGTTCAATTTCATTTTGCACTGGATATTTAGATATGTGAGCTATATCTTAAAAGAAGGGTTTCCCTGAATGGAAGATTAACTCTCCACCTCTACTCCACCCTACATTTACAGATGAGGAAACTGACACCAAAGAAGTTAAACAATTGACTCAAGGGCAAAAGCCTGGTTAGTGAAAAATAAAGACTAAAATTCAAGAGTTCTAACCTGGCAGCTGACAGTATCAATAGGGCTAATTATGATGACAAAAAATTATTAGCATAATTTTAAAGCTACCTTATCTATTCTGATGATTGCTTGAAGTAACTTGCAGTTTTCTGGTAATTAAAACAGATGCCTACAAAAACGGCTTTTTTTTTTTTTTTTCTGAGATGAAATCTCACTCTCTCACCCAGGCTGGAGTGCAGTGGCATGATCATGGCTCACTGCAACCTCTGCCTCCTGGGCTAGAGCAATTCTCCTGCCTCAGCCTCCGAGTGGCTGGGATTACAGATGCCCGCCACCACACCCAGCCAATTTTTGTATTTTTAGTAGAAACGGGGTTTCGCCATGTTGGCCAGGCTGGTCTTGAACTCCTGACCTCTGGTGATCCACCCACCTCAGCCTCCCAAAGTGCTAGGATTACAGATGTGAGCCACCACACCCAGCCGGCATTTATTTTTAGGTGAAGAAGTTAGGAAGAAAATGACTCAACAACTCTGAGAACACATATATAGGAGATAAAAATGATTACAAGCATTAAAGCCCTGCAGATGATCTTGATGTATCCTAAGCATGAAAGCCATGTCCATATAAATAATTTTCTTTTAAAAAGAAGTTTTAGGTGATACAGTCTACAGCTCTGAAAAGATCACTAAGAGTGAATTAGGTAGTCTATTTATTTGCTACACACTTACTAGGGTTGACAGTTAAAATACAAGATGTCCAACTGAACTGAAATTTCATATATACAACAAATAAAATTTTGGTATCTCCCATAAGAAATTGGGTACTTACACTAAAAAAGAAAAAATGTTGTTTATGGAAAATTCCAATTTCACTAGGCATTCTGAATTCTTATTTGTTACATCTGGCAACCTGATCACCAATCCATTTTTCTGTGAGTTCTGAGAGGTAGGAGTAACTGCCAGTTTGGTGCAACCAGGCGACTTTTCTTGTTTTGACTCTGCAGTAGAGCAAGCTAGTAGGAAACGCTACATAATTCATGTCTGTGCCTTTTATAATCACTTTGATGCATACTGTGATTTGAGAAAATAGTAATTACTATACTTAACATTACTTGTTTATGTTGTGTCATGGAAAAAGAAAATATCTTTTCGCCATTTTAACCTTAATAAGAAAGCACGAGCTGTCCTTCTCATTAGTCCCTCCAGATAATCTCAGAAAATCGGGCAGAGTGGACAAAATGAAATAGAGGTTGTGGGGGATGATTGGTAAAATAACAGAATGGCAGTCAGGAAGCTGGGGCTAATTTTTTGGTCAATTTGTGTGTTGGGGGAGGTGGTGTGTGTATATGTGTATATGAATGGGTGCATGCATGGATGGGGGATACAGGATTAGAAAATTCCTGAATTTCTACTGGTGTCAGGCATTGCACATGGTCCTTTGCATATGATGTATTTCATTTTGATGTTATTGCAGAAATATTCCTTCAGAAAGGTATGTTGAAGACAAGGTAGCTTAGCACAGATGTCAATATTGCCCCTCCAATGCTACGTGTGCTTCTCCATGAAAGCATTACCTCTGCTTTGCCTGTGTAGGTAAAAGAAGACACCTATTATATTTATTGCCCATGCCTTCCCTTCAAGAAGGACATAAGAATACTTTTAGAAGAGAGGGAAAATCTATCCTAAACTACAAGGAGTTAAATTCTGAGGTTGTCCCAAGGAGAAATCTTCTAACAAGAAGCTATGGAAGCATTGATTCACTGAGATGTAACACGATTCCAGAGAGACTCCACTGAATGTGGTTCACAAATTTAATGATCCTGTTGAGTACCCAGATCTACAGGTACTAATTATGAATCACTGTGAAAATGATGACAACTGTATTTTTATTAACTAGTTTACATAAATACGTATTTCTTAACCAATAATAGAAATAGTTTGTGTTTCAAAGTTGATTTTCTAGTATATATACACTTTAGCTACTAAGGATTAAGAAGAGAAGCATAAACAGCTAAACAGCCCTTCCATCTCCTACCTCTGAAATGCAAGAGGATTTCAAATAGAGAGTAATTATAGGTCAACAGAAGCCAAATGGTTCCTTACACTCTCCAACTACCACCTCCGGGCAAGCATGACAGTGGAGAAGAGCCTGCAGTCACATTTCTGGCAATGCCCAACAGTGAGTAGCACATTTTCACTGAATGACCAGTGCACAAATGGCCAGGCAGTGGGATCAGGGGAGTGGGAGAACAGAAAGTAGTAAAGAAGAGAGAGTGGGCCTCAAGGGTCTGGACTGGATTTAAGGAAGGGCAGATCAAAATTCCTAAAACTGTTTGCCAGTTTCCATAAAATTTAATCAATATATTTTATGTCTCTTCAAAGCAGCCTCCCGAGCAATTAGTTTAGCTGCAATTTGGGGATCGCTAACATAGCTCCCACTGTTTTTCACTAACCATTAACCAAGCAGCTGTTTGGGGAGATTTCTTTTCTAAACTAATTTAAATTTAGGAATCACTTTTATGGGCACTCAAATTGCTCTTGTTATTTCTCCTTTGCGATCAAAGATGCTGGTTTTGTGATTTCTAACCAAAAGACAAGGGATTGCTTGACATAATGATTTCACTTGCTTTACTGGGTCTACACAGAATTTCATTTAATCTGCAGAAAGTAGTGGGAGAAGTGAGAACAATCTAAAGGACAGGAAAGGACATCTGTCCAATAGTATAGGTACTAAACATTGGCATATGATATTTGAACTCTGCAGGCATTCACAGTTATTTGTTTGACAGATACTTATTACATGCTTTATTAAGCCAGGTGCTGAAACATGGTGCTGAGGAACCCCTGATGAAATACAGCAGGATATGCATGCCAGTATCAGTGCCAAAAAATACTTTTGATTTGGAGATATTCTATAAACTTGAAGTTTCCAGAAAGCTTATAAAATATAACTTACTTTTTAACTTCTTGCATTTTACTAACTCAACACACTAATATTCAGAATTAAATAGAAATGAAATTTGTGATAAAATGGATCATTTTTAATCTTAGATATTTGTTTTCTGTATCAATGACAGTCTTGAAGTAGTATGTATGTATGGCTATATGCAGATTTGCATGTGTATATAAATGCATGTAAATGTATGCATATATTTTGTAATGTTCTGGCACACTGTAGTATCTGCTCAATAGATAGTAACATTATTACTGAATACAGCAAACCCACATCATGATGTGATAAGTAAAAAAAAAAAAAAAATCCAAATGTGGACTTAATTTGTTTTGCAGTAAATTTTAAAAAACAATATTTTCATCTAGTCTATAATCCCTCAAAAGCCTACAAAATAAATTTAAAAGAGTTACTTACAGACCATAGTGCAAACTAGGACAGTTCCTGAGAGGCATTGCTTTCTCTTGCATTTAAAAATGACAGTGGGGAGGGAACAGAGCCATCACATGTGAACAGGCATGATCATAGGAGTTTATACTGTACTCTGATTAGTTGAAAATTATGACCATGCATGTTACATAGTAGCTGATAAACCAGAACATTCAACTAACCAGTTGCCTCATTTCTCAAACATCTAATACAAATGAAAGCGTTACTGTGATTTTATTAAAAGTATATTCTAATTTGTGTCTGTTAGGCTATATCAACATGACATCATTGAAACTGTCTGAAAAGTGAAAAATTAAATTAAGGGAAAATGTGATATTTGCAGGCAATCTGTGTAGTTGGAACTGCGATTGCTTAGATAATTATGACCAGAGTTGCGTTTCTTGTAGTAGTCTAGGGTCCACAAAAATCTCCACAATATGAATGGCAATGGCCTGTTGACACCAAAAGTTTTTCTAACCCAGAATCAGAATCAAGTGGGTATGTCATTATGTGGCATGAGAGGAGATCTCCTCTATATTTTGTTGTGATAACCCACAGAAAAATGTCTGCCTTCTTAAATGCAGGCATTTATCTTCTTTGAAAAATCAGATGAGAGACTCTACTTAAATATCAGTCATGTTGCAACCTCTTTGAGAAAAATCTGCATAAACAGTTGGCTAGACTGATTAAAATCACGTGTTATATACAGATTAAAATTATTGACCATTTAGGGGAACAATTACAAAGCTTCACAATGCATTGGCACAGAATCAAATCAGTGTTTTCTGTCTGAGCCAAAGCAAAATGACTCTTTTGGTTCCTACAGCTCATTAATTTCCAAGCTGGGTTATTAAGAAAGATAATCTTTAGTTTTTCAGCGTGTTGGATTCTCCTTTTTGGTTTTTAAAGAGTAAATGGACATTTTACATTCAGGACATGGATAGTAATTTCATAACTCTGTCTTTATTACCTTATATATTTGACCTTGAGGAACAGAACAAGTGTCAGACTTTTCTCTTGGCCAAACAGAAGCAGAGTTCTCAAAATCAACATTTGGTTCTAAGAAAATTTCAGGAAATACTTTCTCTCCTACTCCCTTATACTTCCTGGATAGCCATACTTTCCCAGAATCATCTCAGAATGGCTTTACTATGTCTTAGAGGCAAGGAGGGAGGAGAGAGGCTCAGGAGCCAGCCTGCCTGGGGTCAGGTCTGCAGTGGCCCACTTACTTCTCTGAGTGACTTGGAATAATTACTTCATCTCTGATGTTCAGTAAAATAAGAATAACATCTATAAAATAAGACATAGCACCAGGCTGATTAAGTAAGCACTTAGCAAATGTCAATGGGGGAAAAACATTCTGGAAATCTCCGAAGGGCTGCACTTTGGTGGAGTAGAAAGAGCTATGCTTTTGGAAATTAAACTGATTGGCTGTGAGATATTGGACCATCTCTTAGCATTTACTTTCTCGTAGGTAAAATAGGAGAACATAATTACTCTGTGGTTGTTTGTGAGGAGGAAATTAAAGTAATATACTTCTGGGAAACATTGCTGAAAGAGCATGGACTTTGGCTTCCAAAGGAGGGTTTGAATTCCAGTTCGTCCACTTTTTAGCTCTATAATCTTGAGCAAGTTGTCTCTTTGTTTCCTCATTTGTAAAACAGGCAGCATAATATCTCCATTGCAGTTACCAAGAGAATTTAGGGTTAATTTCTATAAAGTTCCTAATGCATAGGGACTGGATAAATGGCAGGTGCATTGTGTGTTAACTATTTTCTTGTCCATATCACACTATGTAGATACAAGTTACTGACCTCATCATTATTAGTTTGCTGTTCTAGAGGATGGGCCAGTAAGCTCTTTCTTCCAAACCCACTTACAATCTGAAGAAATCTTTATGAGTTCCTACCTCCCAGATACCAGGTGTATGTACCACAAACTTTGGAACTTAAAAGTCTCATGACTTTTGTTTGAATTTTTATTGAAATTGTATATATTTAAGGTGTACAGTGTGATGTTTTGGTATACATAATGTATTTATTGTTACAGTTAAGCTAATGAACACATCCATCTCTTTATATGGTTACCTTTGTGTGTGTGGTAAGAACACTTAAGATCTATTCTCTCAGCAAATTTCAAGTGTGTAATACATTATTGTTAACTATAGACCCTGTGCTGCACATTAGATCTCCAGAACCTATTTCTTCTAAGTAATTGAAACTTTGTATCCTTTGACTAACATTTCCTAATTTCCCCCCAACCCTCCTCCCTGTGTCCCAGTAATCACCATCCTATTCCCTGCTGCTTTTTTTTTTTTTTCCAGATCCTGACTCTGCCACCCAGGCTGGAGTGCAGTGGTGCTTATCTTGGCTCACTGCAACCTCCGCTTCCTGGGTTCAAGTGATTCTCCTGCCTCAGCCTCCTGAGTAGCCGGAACTACAGGCATGTGCCACCACGCCCGACTAATTTTTTGTATTTTTAGTAAAGAGAGGGTTTCACCATGTTAGCCAGGATGGCCTCGATCTCCTGACCTTGTGATCCCCCTGCCTTCACCTCCCAAAGTGCTGGGATTACAGGTGTGAGCCACGGCTCCTGACCCTATTCCCTGCTACTATGAATTCAAGGTTTTTAGATTCCAGTTGTAAATGACACCAGGCTGTATTTTTCTTCTGTGACTGGCTTATTTCGCTTAGCCTCTAGGTTCATCCTTGTCACAAATGGCAGGATTTCCTTCTTTTTAAAGATTGAATAACATTTCACTGGTAATAGGGAACATTGCTTGCTCTGTGTGTTTTCTTCTAGGAGTTTTGTGATTTCAGGTCTCATGACTTTCGAAGCCTCAGAATCACCCTGTTTTCTGATGCCAAAAACAGTCACTGCCTCAGGATAGTGGCCTCATTTGGGATATGTATTCTGCAGCAAATATCAGAAATCCAGATTAAATACATGGGATTTCTTTATGTCACACAGGAGAAGATGAAGGGAAGACAATCTGAAGCAGGTTCGGCGGCTGCTACCTTCCATCTACTTGCTGTTGCTGTCTCAGTCAGGAGCTTTTGTCTCCATGGCTGCTGTGCAAACACATTCCATATCTCATAGGCCAGATCTAGGTCACGTAGCCACCTCTAGCAGCAAGGGAGTCTGAAAAAAATATCTAATTGGATATATTATTGCCCCAAATAAAATTCAGATTCTAGGAGCAAGAGAGAACGGGAGAATAGATATTTTTTGGCAGCTAGCAACATCTTCAGTAGTCTGAACTGCTGAAGAATGAGTTGGTGACAATCAGCTGATGACACCTTCAACAGAGCAGAGGTTTGCTCAGGTTGCTTCAGGAGAATTTAGGCTTTGCACTGAGAATTCTAGCATAGTGTGATATAGACAAGAAAACAGTTCACAAACAATTCTAGCAATTCTAAGATTCAGGCTGCTTATATGGAGCAATGTTGCTTTTCCTACTTTACTTTCAGGACATGTGGGTGTGCAATTGAGAGTAGTTCATATCTATTGTGGTGGTTTGGTTGTGATTTGATTGATTTTGGTTTTGATTGGTTTCAGTTTCATTGTTTTCATTTTTCTGTGGTTTGCAACTGCCTCAGGTGTCCAGGCAGACACATTCCTGTCTCCCATGGTTTATGGCTGGAGGTCAGTCTCCCTCAGTTACTTTTTGGATGTTCCCCGCACCAGTCTGGACCCCCTTTTTTAGTTGGTAGACATCCTGCCAGGCACAGCACAGCAGCACAGGAGCAGCCACCCACATTTCACAGTTGGAACTGCTTTTTTCCATGTGAAGAGGGGAGCACTCAACTGAAATGCCAATTCTATCCAAATAAGCTTGGCTCAACTTCACACAGGCCTGAGGTGTTGCTATCAATGCTCTGTCTGAGAAGGAAAGATAAATAAAACACATAAAACTGAGATTGCAGCCATAAATACAAAAAATAAATGTTAATGTCCATAGCAGGCCTGTGTGATATAAGCCCACCTAAGAAGTGTCTATTCCTGTTTGCTACAGGGGCTCTTAAAGGGAGGTAGAATCACCTTCTTAGTATGAAAGTTTCCCTTACCACAAGGAAAAATAAAAATTGTTCTGCACTCCCTTCAATCCAGTAGCAGAAGGTTTTATGTTACTTACTCTTTTAAAGTCTCTGTTAAATTACAGATGCTATTTATGATAAGTGACATGATAACTAGACTTTATCTTCCATAAGACATGATCTTAATGCATTTTAAAAATTAACCCTAGAAAATTCCACTAAGTCACAATTTTCCTGGGAGCAGGATTACGCTTTCTCCCAGCATGCAAGGACCTGGCATGCTGCTGAGCACAGATCAGGCATCAAGGAATGCTGGCTGACCAGGCACAGAAAGGTAACTTCACATGTTCTCACTCATGTGGGAGCAAAATATCAAAACAAATGACCTCAGAGACAGAGAGTAGACTGATGGTAATCAGAGGCTGGAAAGGGTAGTAGTGGGGCAGGAGTGGGGATAGTTAATGCACACACACAAAAAATAGCTAGAATGAATAAGATCTGGTATTTGATAGTATGACAGAGTGACTATAGTCAACAATAATTTATTGTACATTTTAAAATAACGAAGAGTATAAATGAGTCATTTGTAACACAAAGAAAGGACAAATGCTTGAGGTAATAGATGTGCCATTTACCCTGATGTGATTGTTACATATTGTATTCCTGAATCAGAATATCTCATGTACCCCATAAATATATACATCTAGTATGTACCCACAAAATTTAATTTATTTTAAACAAAGGAATATTGGCTGAAGTTGACAGAGGGGATGGGACATGGGGATAGACGGGAAGGTCGGAGGAGGACAGAACTGAGAGGCAGAAGGCTCTCTCAGGGGACAGGGGTGAGCACTGGCTGCCAAGAAGAAACTAGACATCTGGGGAGAAAGAGCACAGGAAGGAGGCCAGGGCAGCTCCACGAAAACAGGCATTCTGTCTTGTGCATTTGGCAAAAGTTATGCTGCCCCTTGGCACCATCAAAGTGGAGATCAGGAACCAACTGTGCAATGTCATAGGGGGAAAAAAAAACAAAAACCAATACTATGCAGAGGATAAATATGCATCACCAGGTCCAGTTCTGGCACCTGCTTCAGAATTATTTTTAAATAAAGCAGGTCTTATTAAAGTAATTAGCCTAGCTGTGAGAATTTTGCTCCCAATTCTCGAATTCCCAAGATAATGGAGCACATGTTGAATAGGAAGGTAACTCTAAGCCTCTGTATTTCTCTAGGGTCTTTTTTTTAAGTATACGCTTATTGCCCAAATTCCTAAGTGTCGAGCCAATGTAATGTTTTAATTGTTCTTGCTCCTCTGTATGCAATGCTAGAATGCAAGTCATAGCACTGTTTAATTTCAAATTTTGATTAAGTGATATGAAAGTCCTTTCCATCTTTTATTTTAATCATGCAATAGTTTTAGTGTATATTCTTTGTAAATTTGGCTTTCAAACATGGTGCTGATACTCATTTTAGTTTTTGTTGTTTTTTTGGTTTTTTGGTTTTTTTGAGATGGAGTCTAGCTCTGTCGCCCAGTCTGGAGTGCAGTGGCATGATCTCAGCTGACTGCAACCTCTGCCTCCTGGGTTCAAGTGATTCTCCTGCCTCAGCCTTCCAAATAGCTGGGATTACAGGTACCTGCCATCATGCCCAGCTAATTTTTTTGTGTATTTTTAGTAGAGACAGGGTTTCACTGTGTTGGCCAGGCTGGTCTTGAACTCCTAACCTTGTGATCCGCCCACCTCAGCCTCCCAAAGTGCTGAGATTACAAGAAAAATATTTGCCCTATTCTTCTATTCTGCCCATGTTTACTCCCTCTATCTTTGAGAATTTGTGTTCTACTAAATGAGGCCATTGAGCCAGAAACATTTATTTAAGATGACTTTTAAAAGAGCAAACATCTTGTGCTAACTTACTTCATTACATACACACACCATCCTTGAATTTGTCTAGTAATGCTAGGATGAGGAGATAAAAACCGCCTTTTAATTTAGAGTACAAATGCCTCACTCTGGGCTTCCCAAAACATTATTTGTGATAGTGTAATTAACTAACAAAGCAATATATGTCAACATTTTAAGTATGTATGCTCTTTGACCAGCATTCATGTCTAGTAATCTGTCCTACTGAAATACTTGTCCATATGAATAACAATGAATGTTCAATACTGCAATGTGAATTAAAACAGCCAAAAATTGGGGGAAGGTGCATGTGTTTATTATGAGCAAAGTGGTCAAATACACAAGACAGACACATATTTGATTAAATATGATTCAGTTATATGTAATTCTATAAGCATTTTAAAAGATGATCTATTTGTACAGAGGTAATAGAAAGTGTTCTAAGACATGTAGATAAACAAGGCTGTGGTGAAACAATGCATATGATCTGGTGTATTTTATACAAAAAATGATATATTTGTATATTTTTACATGTATGTAATTTTGCAGAACGGAGAGTGGAAGAATACACACCGAATTATTAGCTCTAGTTAATTCTGGAGAGAAGAGGGATTGAATATGAAGATCCTCAGCATTTTGCTGAGATAATTTTATATTATTTGAGTTTTTCACAATGAGAATGTATTCATGTAATTGCTGGATAATTTTTGTTTTTATTTTGTTTTATAATTTATACAAATATTTTACAAATGTATAAGGTACATGTGGGTAGTTTTTACATGCATAGAATGTGAAATGATCAAGTCAGGGTATTTGGAATATCCATCTTCTTGAGTATTTATCATTTATATGTGTGAGTAACATTTCAAGTCCTCTCTTCTAGTTACTTTGAAATATACAATGGATCATTGCTAACTATAGTCAACACACTACTGTGGAATGTTGAGGCTTTTTCTTGGCTCTCACCTTCTTCAGGTTTAAAAATGTAACAATGTGCAAATTTTTACTTTCCAATAACCAGCTTCTGTGAGTGCCATGACTCGATGGACAAAGAAGAAAGGATATCAGGAAAACAAGAGTAGTTAAATGAATTTTTATAGCTAGATGTGTCATTATCAAACACACACAAACAACACTCAACTTCATTCAGTTATCCAAGCAATATTTATTGAGTGCCTACAACTTGTCAAGTGCTAAGATAAATGCCCAAGTATATGCACACAAACATACAGTGGAGAAATGATGAATCTAAGATTGAATTAATTGATTTGCTATTAAGAAGTACCAAAGCTGTGGATATAAAATGGAGCCCTCATGTATGGGGAGGAGATAAATTCTAAGATTTACACTGCAAACGCCACAGGAGGAAGCTTTGGGTTGTCCTAGGGTGGGGTGAGAGGAATTAATCTTTAGATTTTCACTTGTAAGATTAACTGGAAAAATGATTACTTATACAGAGAGATGCCAAGAAGGGAAGGAGAATTGATTCAGTGAGTATGGCTCTACACCAAGAAGTTTAGGATCTGATTTTTAAGATATTTCTCAACTTTACAAAGTAAGCTCCTGGCTTGAGTTTCACCTTTAAAGGGTCATTCAATAAAAGTCCCATTTAATTTACATGTTTATGAACTCATTAAAATTAGTAATAGTTTGGACATAGACATTGTGCAAATTCTGGGCAGGCAGGAAGAGAACAACATCAGTGCTGAGCCTCAGCTGTGCAAATTCTGGGCAGGCAGGAAGAGAACAACATCAGTGCTGAGCCTCAGCTGCCACACAGTCAAAACTGAGTCAGACTTACCAAGCGGAGCGCATGCTAACTCCTTCACATTCGAGTTTTTAGCACTCTGTATCAATAAAGGACCTTTATAAACATTCCATCACATCTCTTCACAGCCACATTGTAACAGTGTTTACTGAGGGCCTGAGATGGGTCTATGCCACGCCTGTTGCTTTATATGGACCATCTCAATCTTCAAAACTACCCACAAGTATGTATTATTACCACGTTACAAGGGAAGAAACTGGGGCCCAGAAGGGCTAGGCAAACTGCCAGTGCCACCACATGGCAGAATTAAGATGCCAATCAATGTTTATCTCATTCTGAAGCCAGTGCACTGTCTCCTAAAGGAAGATGAAGAAGCAGAAGCAGAAAGAAGGCAGGAAGGAAGAGAGGGAGGGAAGAGCAAAAGAGGAAGAATGGAAGGGAGGGACAGAGGGAGGGATGGAGGAAACACTATTGATTACATTGCTTTACACATTTAAAATTGAGGACTGCAGAAGTTAGTTGAGTTTGCCAAGGTCACAACTAATAAGTAGCAAAATCCAGAACAAAGCTCACATTACCCAAGTAACCTCCCTACCTCCCTACTATGCCACTGCTGGCTTTCCAATGTCAAGAAATAACTAAACCACAGTAAATCTAACAATTCATTATGTGCTCATTTTACGTCTGTATATTTTCCCTAAACCATTACTGGAAGGGCAGAAAACTGATTCAAAAATATTTTTTATCTCTCCCTGATAGAAATAGTTTTTCTCAATCAAGCTGTAATCCAGAAGTGAACAAACTATGTATTATACATTCAAATTACACAGAGCAATAAATAATTCTCAAAGGAAATAAGCAATGATTTCCAAAAATTCAATTGACATCACCAATTAGATCTACATAAAAAGATCAGCCAATTAACTCTGCCAACAGCTCTATTTTGTTATTCTCAGTTGCATTCTAAAATTTTGTTTATATAATTACTTCAGAACCAAAGGGAAAGTAAACTCATTTCTATCTTTTAAGGAATAATTGTCTTGTTCAAAGAGCAGCAATTTTATCCATGAATATGAAAAAGATGCAAAAGAAGAACCAGTAATTCCTTATACTATAAGAGAAAATTGCTCTGGGTTGCAAGAAAAAGAGAAAGTTAGGAAGATTAACTAAAAATAATCATTTTTGTTGATAAATGTCAAAGAAAAAGGAATAGAACTGGTCATCTCTGTTTTCTCTTTAACTTAAGCAATCACCAACAGAGCTGAGTGGAGGAAGTCTGCCTTAAGATAGTCTTTACATGGAAGTTTAGGAAGGTCCATCCTTCAACATTAAGGAAAGGGACAACTGTGTTCCCACCTACATATCTTCAAAATCCCTTTTCCTCAAGACTAAGTCACACTCTGCCTAGAAAAAATATTCAGTTACAGAAAAATATATAGGAACTAAGATGCTCATAGTAATCCTATTTATAATAGCAACCACTAGAAATTACTAACAAAAAGAGAATAAATTATGATATAAACATATGCCCTATTTCTTTGATCCTTAGATGCCACTGATTGCCAGTAGCAATCTTATTTTACAGGCTTCTTTGAGGAAAAATGCATCATATAGTAATTATTGACCAAATAATTTTTACTAACCGATGTTGCCTTTTATCTGTACAATTATACATTCTTTCAGTCAAGATTGGAGTGTTCTTCATTTGCTTTTCTAGTAGAAAGCCTCATCTGAGTACTCTGACCCTGGGCAGCTTGTATAGCTCAGGAGGGACATGCTGCTTTTCCAACCCAGGCCTTGATTTCAACCCCACCCCATTAACACCTTTGGGAATAACCAGTTAATTTCTAGGCATTTGAAAGAATATAGTTCTGTCTGCATTTCTGCTTGGGTTAAACTCATAGTTCTTTCCTCTACTGAATTACTCGCACCATATATTAAATAGTTTCTCTTCAAAGCAGTCTGGAAGTTTTTGACAGAGATGTTTAGTGCCTGAGTGATAGGCCGTCACAAATCGTGATCAGTCACATCTATTCTCCCAGCTGAAAATACTACAGTCTACTCTAAAGAAGCTGGCTATTTCCACTCCCTTTGACTCCACTGCCTAGGATATGGTAAGCTTTCTTGGGCATTTAGCATAACTTTTCCTTTCAAAGCGCCATCATACTGTGATTTTTCTGAAGACATTAAGTAGTCATTAGGGATCCACATTAAGTTAAAAGTCAACCATATTTGGTATTGCCAAGTCAACTGAGATGATAATCAAATAGACTGACACTTATTACTCTTAGGATCACAGTCTTAGGTATTCACAACTATTTTCTTATCAGTATCACCTAGGAATTTGTTAGAACTGCAAATTATCTAGCCCCACCTCCAGGTAACTTTGATACATGCTCAAAATTGTGAACTACTGTGATAAAGTATTTAAAACATCTAGTGCATAGTAATAATCATAGCTGCCAATTTCTAAATGTGTAACAAGTGAAAGGCATTATTCTAGTTGTTTTGTATGCCTAATATTTCTTAACCATCACCATAACCCAATCAGGTATCACTATACCCATTTTATAAATGAGGCAACTGAGGCTCAAAGAAGCTAAAGAACTTAGGTTTATTCCATAGTCTGGTTTCTCATTTTGAAACATAAGTGTAATAAATCACAGGTTCAATTACTTGGTCAGTCACATTCTTATCAGTCTCAGTTTATCCCCTCATTTCATAGATTTTTTAAAAAATGACTCCCAGAGAAAGAAAGTGATTTGCCAAGACTCAAATAGTTAATGGAAAAGCCTGAAGTAGAACTGAAATATTGAAGCTCTCGGTCTGGGCTCTTTCCATCACACCACACTGCCACTAAGTCCAGGTTGTTTTTTTTTTTTTTTTTTTTTTTGAATCAGAGGAAACTCTGATGTTAAAATAACAATGTATGTACATGAAATGTCACTCTCAGAATGTGTGTTTGACTCCTGGAGAAAATACTGTTTTCCCCTGAATACTTATGAATCTCAGATATGTGCTAGGGCATTTCAAATTGTTCTTACTAGTGCCCTCTTGTTTTAAGATTTATATTGTTGACATTCCTTAAATAGCTTAGTTACTGTATCACAACTTTGTTTTCTTGGCAACAGGTACTATTTCATGCTCTTAAAAGAAAAAAGAGACCAAAAATGTTATTGACCCCATATCTGCTAATAAGTTGCAAATTATTGGTACCTTTTTAGTATTAGGATATTTGCCTAAGAACTAAACTGTTATTCTGGAATTTTCTCCAATCTTATTTTTTATCATTTTACATTATATCTGTATATTGAATTGTCTGTTTACCAACTAAAAGCTACTCCACTTATGCTTATTCTAGTTCCTACTCACAAATTAGGTCTTAATTCTTCTTAATAAATTGCTTTAATCAACACATTAGTGATGGTATCCTATACACTTGTGTGTAGAAATATACACAAACAGTTATCTTATTATAATAAAAAGTTTTGGATGTTACTCCATGTTTTTCTGGGAAATTTCAGCCAAGTAGGACAGGGACAAAGTGATATTTTACACTTCAACTGGGAAAGAAGCCAAGTTGTTTATTTGGTTTTCAAACCAGAAACTCAGGGACTATGACATCTAATTCTGGCTGTATTCTCATCTATTGCTGTGACTTTTCACAGCTTACTGGTCCCCAGTTGGGGACATTTATTTCCTCATCTATTAAAAAGGATGGTAAACAGTCGCCTAATTCTAAAATTTGGAAACAAAAGGAATTCTGTAGCTTCACTAATTTAGTGACAGATTTAATTCCTTTACAGCTCCTGCCATCTCCAAACCTTTTAATTTTCCCCAGAAGTAAATTAACATTTTATTGCTGGTAAAGAAAATGATGGAGACTTGTCTAATTACCACTTGACCAGGATAAACAGATAAACAGTGTCAGGCATTAAAAATATGGCACAAAACTGGACTTCCATTTATGTATTAATAACATACATGGTATTCTCATGACATATATAAATCCTGTATACTACTGACCAGGTCTTGACAGATTCTACTAATAAACCATGTGTTATAGCAAAGTGTTACTTTTTCTCAAATTATGATTACTCAATTTCATATAAAGCATTTCTAAAACTTAATAGTCACCTATAATGAATAGTGTAGTACCTACTCTGTTTTTCCTAGCAGATATATTAATTTATTTGAAAAACTAGTGGCATCACTAATGACTAGTACTTTATGTTATTTAAAGTATTTTCATATACATGATTATTTGGTTCTCACACAAACCAAATGTTGCATTTGGATACATGAGTTCCCATTTTACAGATGAGGAAACTGAATGAGAATCTGACCTGTTCATAGTTACACACTAGGTTTCAACCCAGATCTCCTGATCACTATGATTTCTCAAACTTCAGCAGTCATCATTAACTACAGGTAAGGGCAATGAACCTTCCACTAGTTAGTTCCACTAACAAACTCGATACAGAGAAATTTCAGTTTATAGAAAGTCAATGAATATGAATTGAACAAAACAAATTTAATAAAGGTGTTAACGTAATTATAAAAGGGAAAAAGAAATCTCCTACTTAGCTATAAACTGGGTCTCAAGTTTGCTTGGGACAAAGACATACTAACCTAGTCATACTGATTGCTTCTGAGGAAGGAGGGAAAACAAATGAGATGCAGGCTTCAGTTTGATCGTCATGTATTCTGTGCATTATGTTCATGTGTGGGGGACCTGGGAG
The DNA here is from genome assembly GCA_004027715.1 of Plecturocebus donacophilus. Taxonomy (NCBI): domain Eukaryota; kingdom Metazoa; phylum Chordata; class Mammalia; order Primates; family Pitheciidae; genus Plecturocebus; species Plecturocebus donacophilus. The sequence goes on from PVKP010002253.1 coordinate 107,131, forward strand.
GGGCCACTGAATGGGAATCTGGCACAATGTTACATAGATGGGCCTAAAGATTGTGGTTTTGGGAACATGGAGAAAGACATCCTTTTATTTTGATTCCAAATCCAATTGAGCCCTACAGGGCAGACCTACATATAGTGACCAAAATCAGCTTCATTACTGACAAAGTTTTGGTAGGTACACAAGTCTGAAATGTGCAGTTACAATGGCCTTTTCTTTTTTTTTTTCCTTCTTCTTTTTTGAATTATACTTTCAGTTCTGGGGTGCATTGCAGAATGTGCAGGTTTGCTACATAAGTATACACGTGCCATGATGGTTTGCTGCATCCATCACCCTGTCATCAACATTAGGTATTTCTCCTAATACTGTCTCTCCCCTATCCCCCTACCCCCTGCTATCCCTTCCCTACCAACCCCTCAACCACCAGACATGCCCCGGTGTGTGATGTCCCTCCTTGTGTCCATGTGTTCTCATTGTTCAATACCTGCTTATGAGTGAGAACATGCAGTGTTTGGTTTTCTGTTCTTGTGTCAGTTTGCTGAGAATGATGGTTTCCAGGTTCATCCATGTCCCTACAAAGGACATGAACTCATCAATTTTTATGGCTGCATAGTATTCCCTGGTGTATATGTGCCACATTTTCTTATTCAGTCTATCATTGAGGGGATTTGGATTGGTTCCAAGTCTTTGCTATTGTCAACAGTGCTACAATAAACATATATGTGCATGTATCTTTATAATAGAATGATTTATAGCCTACCAGCCAAAAAAAGTCGAGGACTAGACTGGTTCACAGCTGAATTCTGTAAGAGATACAAAGAGGAGCTGGTACCATTCCTTCTGAAACTATTCCAAACAATATGAGAACAGGGAATCCTCCCTAACTCATTTTATGAGACCAACATCATCCTGATACAAAAACCTGGCAGAAACACAATTAAAAAAGAAAATTTCAGGCCAATATTCATGATGAACATTTATGCAAAAATCCTCAATAAAATACTGACCAACAGAATCCAACAGCACATCAAAAAGCTTATCCATCACAATCAAATTGGCTTCATCCCTGGGATTCAAGGCTGGTTCAACACACACAAATCTATAAACATAATCCATCACATAAACAGAACCAAAGACAAAAAACACATGTTATCTCAATAGATGCAGAGAAGGCCTTTGACAAAATGCAACGGCCCTTTATGCTAAAAAGTCTCAATAAACTAGATATTGATGGAACGTATCTCAAAATAGTAAGAACATTTATGACAAACCCATAGCCAATATCATACTGAATGGGCAAAAACTGGAAGCACGCCCTTTGAAAATTGGCACAAGGCAAGGACGACCTCTCTCATCACTCCTATTCAACATAGTAGTAGAAGTTCTGGCCAGGACAATCAGGCAAGAAAAACAATGGCCTAACGTTTACCTCGAAATTAGATATATTTGCTTGGCCAAGTGCAGGCACATTTGAACAACCACAGGCTCCCAAACAGGGACAGACTGGCCCCTGCAGGATCAAGCAAGGAAGGGCAGAAAACACAAGCAAATGCCTATAACAAAAGGGGGTAGACTGAACATGGTCAGTTCCGTCACCAAACTCACCAATCAGATAAGCGATGCCTTCTCTCCGGAGGAGACACTGGAACTGTTCCCATACTTTACTTTTCTGAGGAGCTGACTTTGCCATTTTTCTGTGGAAACAGGGAGAAATGGTAAAGTGTGTCTCATTGACATTAATCAAGATTTGAAAACAGGTAACGAGTATCCCTTACAGTTGGCTCTCCCCAGCTTAGTACTATTTGAAGGTGCCTCACTTCATTTGGGAGGCATGATGAAATGTCTCTTTTGACAGCTCATAGATTTTGTTCTTTTCCTTTTCTTTGACCAAGTCCAAGATAAATGAGACAATATCAAACTCTGGCCTTTTCCTAGTTACCTTACACGATTTAGTCTTTGTTTTCCTTTCATCACTCTAACTACACATGGTGAATAATAATACAGACTTCGAGCAGTGGAGGAAAATATTGCTTTCATATTTATACATACTACTTTTTCAATACATGTACATATCCTTCTGGCAATATGACAAAATGTCAGGCACGGTAATCATTATACTAGGAACCTGATGGTAGAAGCCATGAGGGGATCTCCCTGGTCTCCTGGACTCAGTTCTTCTGGCTGAGCCACTGCCCACACTTTTCATATGCAATTCAGAGTAACAGCCACATGAGTGGCTGTTAATGACATGGCTCACAAGTAAAAAGGATCATTGAGAATTCTACCAAATGAACTTCCTTTGACCAAATGACACCAATTATACCTTTTCAACATTCAATTAAGAAACATGACATTTTCAATTTGATGTTGCCAAAAATCATTCAGAATTTAGAGAAGCCACCTGAGTCTCATAAAAGTAATTAACCTAACATTTACTGAGTAACCTTTGGGTGCCAGGAATCGTAGATAAAAAAAAAAGGGGGGAATAACAGGTTCCTACCTTTAAGGAACTCAGTGTCTAGACAGAGAGCTGTGAAAAAGAGTAAATTAGGATACAGAGTGGAAGATGAGGAAGGAAAAGTAAGCTTGTGGAAGAAGTAAAGAGCCTTCTATGCTGAACCAGAAATTTAGACTAGATCCCTTGGCCAGAGGCTGTTAAGGATAAAAATGACCATTCAGATCTGTCTTTTGAAACTGTATTTCAGGTTATGGAAGACAATTAATAGAGGAGAGAGGACACAGCATCATCTGGAGGAAAGACGATAGGGGCCCAAACTCAGGCAGTGAAAAGTTGTCACTTCCCTTCTTTTAAAATCCTGTTACAGGAAACATTAAGATTCGTACTCAAGATTAGAAGTGTCATGAAGAAATGATGTAAGGAGCTAACCAGAAATTATTTTGTCACAAGTCTTCTCCCAGAATATCTTGCATATGAAGCCAGAACCAATTTCAACCTGCCACAGAATTGGAGATTTTTGAAATTTTAACAGATCATGGTAGCTGAAAATATCAGTGAAATTATAAAGTATAAGTACATTTAAAATGACTTAAAACACCAGGAATGATAGTAAATCTTCATACACTCAACAGAAAACTAATTCCAGTAAGTCTGGGAAGGCAGTTTAACGCACGAGCATTGTTTATCTTCAATCCAATAATTTTTATATTTTGCTTTGTATAATTTTTACATACAAGTCTGATTAGCTCACCAGACTCTAAGCTCCTTCCCTGAGGGCTTGTTCAATTTTTTGTACCATTCCTTACAAACTGCCTGTCACAAGGACTAACTTTATGTAGAGAAGCAATATTCATATTCCCAACAATATTTTTTTATTGAGTACCAATCAGGTGCCATCATACTAGAAATCCATTAGTGCTGGAGAAAACTATGAACAACATATAATAACCCCAGTTTTCTTCTTTTTTTAAAATTTAACTTCTGGGGTAAATGTGCAGATCTTGCAGGATTGTTACATAGATATACACATACCATGGTGGTTTGCTGCCTCCATTCCCCTGTCACCTACATTAGGTATTTCTCCTAATGTTATCCCTCCCCTATCCCCCCACCCCGCTATCCCTCACCTAGCCCCACACCACCCAACAGAACCCCATGTGTAATGTTCCCCTGTGTCCATGTGTTCTAATTGTTCAACACCCACTTATGAATGAGAACATGTGGTGTTTGGTTTTCTGTTGTTACATCAGTTTGTCGAGCATGATGGTTTCCAGATTCATCCATGTCCCTGCAAAGGATATGAACTCATCCTTTTTTATGGCTGCATAGTATTCCATGGTGTATATGTGCCACATTTTCTTTATCCAGTCTATCACTGATGGGCATTTGGGTTGGTTCCAAGTCTTTGCTATTGTAAACAGTGCCGTAATGAAAATACATGTGCATGTGTCTTTATAATAGAATGATTTATAATGCTTTGGATATATACCCAGTAATGGGATTGCTGGGTCAAATGGTATTTCTAGTTCTAGATCCTTGAGGAATCACCACACTGTCCTCCACAATGGTTGAACTAGTTTACACTCCCACCAACAGTGTAAAAGCGTTCCTATTTCTCCACATCCTCTCCAGCATCTGTTGTCTCCATATTTTCTAATGATCACCATTCTAACTGGCCTGAGGTGGTATCTCAATGTGGTTTTTATTTGCATTTCTCTAATAATCAGTGATGATGAGCATTTTTTCATATGTTTGTTGGCCTCATATATGTCTTCTTTTGAAAAATGTTCATATCCTTTGCCCACTTTTGGATGGGTTTTTTTCTTGTAAATCTGTTTCAGTTCTTTGTAGATTCTGCATACTAGCCCTTTGTCAGATGGGTAGATTGCAAAAATTTTTTCCCAGTCTGTTGGTTGCCGATTCACTCTAATGATTGTTCCTTTGGCTGTACAGAAGCTCTGGAGTTTAATTAGGTCCCATTTGTCTATTTTGGCTTTTGTTGCCAATGCTTTTGGTGTTTTAGTCATGAAGTCCTTGCCTATGCCTATGTCCTGAATGGTTTTGCCTAGGTTTTCTTCTAGGGTTTTTATGGTGTTAGGTCTTATGTTTAAGTCTTTAATCCAACTGGAGTTAATTTTAGTGTAAGGTGTCAGGAAGGGGTCCAGTTTCTGCTTTCTGTGCACTACTAGCCAGCTTTCCCAACACCATTTATTACACAGGGAATGCTTTCTCCATTGCTTTTGTCAGGTTTGTCAAAGATCAAATGGTTGTAGATGTGTGGCGTTCCCTCCAGGGCCTCTGTTCTCTTCCATTGGTCTGTATTTATGTTTTGGTACTAGAACCATGCTGTTTTGATTACTGTTGCCTTGTAGTATAGTTTGAAGTCAGGTAGCATGATGCCTCTGGCTTTGTTCTTTTTGCTTAGAATTGTCTTGGCTATGTGGGATCTCTTTTGGTTCCATATAAAGTTTAAGGTGTTTTTTTTTTTTCCTGTTCTTTGAAGGTCATTGGTAGCTTGATGGGGATAGTATTGAATCTGTAAATTACTTTGGGCCATATGGCCATTTTCATGATCTTGATTCTTCCTAACCATGAGCATGGAATGTTTTTCCATCTGTTTGTGTTCTCTTATTTCCTTGAGCAGTGGTTTGTAGTTCTCCTTGAAGAGGTCCTTTACATCCCTTGTTAGCTGAATCCCTAAGTATTTTATTCTGTTTGTAGCAATTGTGAATGAGAGTTCACTCATGATTTGACTCTCTGTCTGTTATTGGCGTATAGGAATGCTTGTGATTTTTGCACATTGATTTTGTATCCTGAGACTTTGCTGGAGTTGCTTATCATCTTAAGGAGATTTTGGGCTGAGAAGATGGGGTCTTCTAAATATACAATCATGTCATCTGCAAGTAGAGACAGTTTGACTTCCTCTTTTCCTAATTGAATACTCTTTATTTCTTTTCTTGCCTGATTGCTCTGGGTAGAACTTCCAATACTATGTTGAATAGGAATGGTGAGAGAGGGCATCCTTGTCTAGTGCCTGATATCAAAGAGAATGCTTCCAGTTTTTGCCCATTCAGTATGATATTGGCTATGAGTTTGTCATAAATAGCTTTTGTCATTTTGAGACATGGACATGTTCCATCGATACCTAGTTTATTGAGAATTTTTAGTATAAAGGGCTGTTGAATTTTGTCAAAGGCTTTCTCTGCGTATCTATTGAGATAATCATGTGGTTGTTGCCTTTGGTTCTGTTTATGTGATGGATTACGTTTATAGATTTGTGTATGTTGAACCAGCCTTGCATCCCTGGAAGAAGCCTACTTGCCCTGTTTTAACTAAGATGATGGTCCACAAAGGACATGGGAAATTTCCATACTGTGTTAGGCAGCTTACGACAGGGAGTAATGGAGGATGCCAGGGAGGCCCATAGTGTAACACCTAAATTAAGGACAAAGAAGCCTTCTCAAAGAAGGAAGATTCTAAAGCCAGTAGGAGTTAGCAAGGTGAATAGAGAGCAAGGAATGCTCCAAGTGGAGGGAAGAGCATCTGCAAAAACCAGAAAGACAGAAGTGAGCAAGGCGCATTTGCTCATAAGAGGTTCCTGATGGCTGAGGTGTATAGAACTAGATGAGATGTAGAGTGGGAGGCCATGATTAAGCCAAGCCTGGATCATAAAGTTTCCTGTGTAACTTCAGCACAGGGCATGGCACAAAGTAAAGACTCAAAATTACTGAATAAGTCAATGTACATCAGCTTGCTTTAAATTCTCTCTACCAAAATTAATCTATGAATCCAATGCAATCCAATAGAAATCTCAACATGATTTTCCAAATAATTTGGAAAGATGATTTGAAAATTCATATAAAAAGGACAAGAAAGCATACTAGCCAAAACAATTTTGAAGGAGAACAATGTTGAGGGACATGTGATATATGAAATCAAAACTTATTATTAAGCCATTGTAATTTTTACAGTGTGGTTTCAGTACAAGGATAGACAGATCAATTGAACAAAATAGAAAATCTCAATGCAGAACTACACTTGCATGTGAACATAGCATTTGACAAAGCCTGCTTTGCAGATCAAAGGAAAGAAAGGATGTTCTTTTTGAATTATTGAGACTACAGATTTTCTAGAAAGAAACAAAAAATTGAACTTTGTTACCATATACACAAAATCAATTACAGATTAATTAAAAACCAAAACATGAAAAACAAGACTTTAAATCTTTTATTAGGAAAGTGTTGTTGAATATATTTATGCATTTGGGTTAGAGAAGAATTTCTTAACACACCAAAAGAACACAAACTGCAAAGAAAAAAATGATAAATTTGACATTTAATTTGATAATTCTGGGCTTTTTACCACTAGAAAAATGAAAATGTAAGCAACACAGCTGACAAATAATTAGTATCCAGTATCCAGAATATAAAAAGAACTCTTACAAATCAACAACAACAAAATGTATAGAACAATAATGGGAGACAGAGAGGGAAAGAAGGAAAGTGAGAAGGAGATCTAGAGGGGAGGAGAGAGGGGAAATGACAGGAACAGACAGTCTAAATGGACAATAAATATTTTTACATGCTAACATCGTTTATCAGGGAAGTGCAAATGAAAACCACAATGAGATAGCATTTTATACACAATAGACTGGTAGTAATTTTGAGTTCTTGAAAATGTGGGGTATCTAAACATTGCTATAGGCAATATAAAGTGTCACAACCACTTTGGAAGACAATTTGACAATAAAAAGCAAACTTCTTCATGTGAGTATTTCATAGCCCAGCAATTTGGTCACTACCTAAGTGCCCCAAGAGAACCTGTCCTACATGAACAAGTTTGTTGGTGAAGTATTGTCATGGAAAGAATAGAATATATAAATTGTGGTTTAGTCATACAGTGGACTACAGCATTTTAAATTTTTTTTATTTTTAATTAATGTGGGTACACAGTAGTTATATATATTTATGGGGTATATGAGATGTTTTGATACAGGCATGCAAGGTGACATAAGCACATCATCTCCTCAAGCATTTATCTTTTGAGTTACAAACAATCCAGTCACACTCTTCAAGTTATTTGAAACTGTACGATTAAGCTATTATTGACTACAGTCACCCTGTTGTGCTATCAAATCGTAGGTCTTATTTATTTTATTTTTTGTACTTATTAGCCATCCCCATCTCCCCAGGACAGCCCCACACTACCCTTCCCAGCCTCTGGTAACCATCCTTCTACTCTCTATGTCCATGAGTTCAATTGTTTTAATTCTTAGACCCCTCAAATAAGTGAGAACATGTGAGGTTTATCTTTCTGTGTCTGGCTTATTTCACTTAAAATACAGCAGTTGAATGGATTTAATACTTACAGGTATCAAATTGGATAACTCTCAAAAATATATTGTTGAAAAAAAAAGTAAGTTTCCGAATCATACAATAAGGTTCCTACCTTAGAGTATGCAAAATTAGTGTATTTTATTGATGCTATTAGAAGTACTTATATAATTACATTTTTTTAAATATTCACTGAATGGATAAACTCTAAATTCACAATTGTGGTTACTCTTATGCAGGGCAGGGAGAGGGGAGATTTGATGTGGGAAGTACACAGACAGCTTCTACTACAAATTTACTGTTTTGTTGTCAAACCGCGGTACACAGATGTTTGTTATATTATTATACCTTTCTATATGCCTCAAATACCTTATTATTTTTCTTTAAGAACCTGGATAAGTTTGATTTGGGTATCCTTCTATTTTAATCATAGGTTACTTAACCATAATTATTCACATTTTATATAAGAAAGAATTTCACATTTCTTATTTCCTTTTGTCTTTCTAGTAGCATTTTTTTAGATAGGAGACAAAGCAGAGAGTTAGAGTAAGTGTCTTTCCTGAGCCAGCTTAATTGAATGACAGCACTAAGACCAAAACCATCTGGTTGGCTCTCACCATGACTTCCTCCAGCCCCTGCTGCCACTCAGTGTCAGGGAAAAAAATTGGTACCATGGAGACAGTCTGAAATGGCTTGATTGACGGGAGAAAGGGGCTCCAAATTGCTCCAAATAGCGCTCTCCAGACAGTGGCACAGAGAGCCCGTTTCCATGGCTGATGCTGAGGGTCAGTGGGATGAGACTGCATGCCACCCAATCAAGCGACTGTAGAAATGCATCGACGGGGAGGGAATCTGGTCAGCCTCTCTCTTTTCACATTTCCAGGCACTAATTGTAACAGTCCTTGCCACTCACTAGCAGTGCAATATTCCAAATCCCCACTCAGAGCATGATTGAAGATCGGTCTCTTTAGATGTAAACTATTGTGTCTGTTGGACAATAGCATCCTATAAAAACAAATTAGGTGATCTTGATAGTAATTCAGGTGTAAGATGTGAAATGAACCTGGCATTAGGCAGAAAGACACAATAATTGTTTTCAAGTGGAATTAACTTACAGACACCTGGAAAGCAGCCCTTTTTTCCAGCCCAAGCACCTTTCACAGGCAAACTGCTTTCCCTCACAGGCAGGTCCAGAACACAAAGAATAGGAAAATCACCACTATCATGGAAAACTATCAGTGCACATCAGAAACGCCTTTCCATTTTTGTTTAGCAAAGAAAAATTTTTTAAAAAATCAGCTGATGATACACTGAAATTCTTGTTTGCTTATACCCTTTCACAACTATTAGGCTTGTGGAATTAGTCATTATGGTGCATTCAGCTGATTCAAATAAATTCCTGAAATTACTTACTTGTGTATAAGGTACTTTATAATGAATTATTAGCAAGCTTCAGTTCAGTGCATACATGGTTTATTAATAAATTGAGTTTGTCCTTCATGAACAGAGTCAGCATGGCCATTCCTGACAGTTCTACCATATTGAATGAATGAATGTGTCGGTTTCATTGCTGATGAAGAAGTGCAATGAAGCTGTGGCTCACTTTTCTTATTTGATTTCTCCAAGTTTCTTTAGTTGCCAACCTTCTATTGTGAGTAAAAATGAGGGTGGCCACAATATTTTACATGAAACACTATTTTTATTGAAAACTAAACTGTTTCTTCATTGTTTCTAAATGTAATTGGAATCTCAACCTGCTCTATCACTTAAAACACAACTAATACATTGGGCCTCTTCCTGAACTCCAGACTTGGGTTTCCAGCTGCTTCCCAGCGTCTCCATTCGGATGTGCAATTTGGGGTCTCAATCTTACTGTTTCCAAAACAGATCTGCCCATTTTTACCCCAAAACTACTTCTGTAGTGATCTTCACCCTAGCGGTAATGACAGCCCAACCTTCTCATTGCTTAGGCCAAAACCTCAGAGCTATCCTAGACTCCTTTTTTCCCCACACATCACAGTCACATATCCTTATATCTAGTGTATCAGGAAATCCTCTCACATCTATTTTCAAAACACATCAAGAAACTGATCACATCTTAGCACCTTCAACACTGTGACCCTGTTTTAATTCACCATAACCTCTGGCTGGGATTATTTTAGTCTCAAAATTTCTGTCTCTCCTTTTGCCTTGCTCCACTTTAGTTTGTTCCCAACAGAGCAAAGTGTTAAAAAAAAAAAAAAAATTAAGACCCTGGACCTCCTCTGCTCAAAATCCTTTAATAATTTTTCATCTCATTCAGCACACAGATTTGGACCCCCATTACCTACTTAACTTCATCTATTTCTGTTTTTCCTTTTTCCAGCTTCCTTGAATAAATCCATGAATGATTGAAGAAATAAATCATGTGCTGTATTTTTCTATTTTTGGGTCTCAAAGATTGATCCTGTGGGAAGAGAACAGGTTCTGGTTTAAAATCCAGCTCAGTCACTTCATAGTTTGTTTGATCAAATTGCTTAATTTCTTGATTATTTGTAAAATGGAAGTAATGCATACAATGATTATGAGATAAACTACATAGACTGCTTGCCATACATTTTGTGATCAATGGAGCTGCTTTTATTAGTATCTGTTTTTAATGAAAAAATACTTGTTTATCATAGCATGGTTGTAAGGCATATGTAATGCAGTAACTACTTGAAAATGTTTAAATAGCAGCAGTGAACCTGTTGAACGTTTCACCCCTCATAAAGCTCTTGGGTTTTGGGATACAGTACACTTTGTTAGTTCACTGAGTTGTTTATTCTTTATTGGAATGTATTTACTGAATACATACTGTGTACCAGGCACAGGAGATATGGTAGCAAATAAAATAGACAAAAACTCTTGGTCTCACAAAGCTCAAATGTTCTTGTAAAGTAACAGAAAATAAGTAAGATAAATGAGAAAAATACATAGTATTTGCAGACAAGTGCCAAGTGAAGAATACAAAGCAGGCAAGGGGGAGACAAGAGTTGGGGGGAAATTTTGGATAGGGGAGTGAGGAATGACCACATCTTCTACCTCTCAGGTCATTTCTGGGTCCCTTTGGTGACTCCTTTCCTTCTTTCTGGATTCTAAATATCAGCAGCACTCTTCTCCTGTTCCCTAAACTCTCAGTGGGTGATTCCAGTCTATACTTTGATGGATTCATTTATTTATTCTAAATGATAAGCTCCCAAGTCTTCACCTGACCAAGACAGACTCCCACTCCCTTTACTCCCGAACCTGTCTACATGGACATCAGAAGTCCGTGTATCTGCAATGAACTCCTTTCTCTACTCCCTTTGGCCAAGTGTCCTCCTGACTGCCCCATTAAGTGAGGACACCATCATCCAGGAGTCCTCTGAAGAATGACACCTCGGTATACTGTGCCTCCTCCCTCTGCCTCTCCAGCCTTGGAGAATCAGACATACAGCCTGTCAAACTCACATTCATAAAAATTCCTCAAATCCTTCTCCTCCCTTCATCATTCTTATGTTCACTAACTCAATATGAAATTAGCCTCTAAAAACCTTTCTCTGTCTTCTCCCCTCTCTAACCCCTCTTCCACTCTGCAGCTCGATGAATTTCTTCAAAGTGGAGCTTTGATTATATTCCTCATCTGCTCCAAGATCTCCTTTGGCCCTTAATATAATTCCTAATCATGGCAATAAACACCTGCCTGACACGAATCTTTTTTTCCACTCCTACCCACCGCTTAGACTCCTCTGTTGTCGTCTCTCCTATACGTACTACTCATTCCAGCCTGAGATTCTGCTCACAATTGCTGCCACTAAAAAAGCCCTCACCCTGCCTTTAGTCTATCCAAACCCCACTCATCATTTTAGCCACTGATCCTAAAAGTAAGGTACATGCACTACAGGAACTGCACAAGATAATTCATTTGGGGGCAGAAGTAGAACAGAAAATTCTATTTTGTTTATTTTTTATACTGAGGTTTATTAATATGTAATGTACAAACTGACGCTGACATGAATACCTGCTATATGATATGCGTTTCTCAGGTGGTGTATCAGACAGAAAATATTCTGCAGGCGAGAAGACGTTCCCCAGAACAATGAGTATTAAGTTACTCACCCCTTTATGGTTCCAGCACACTGTGGCAAAAACTCTAAAGTGCTGATTAAGTGGTTTTATGGATTATATCATCAGAAAAAAATTATTATTCTGTGATGAGCAATAATCACAAAGTCTTTTTGTCAGACAGAAGTTTGGTAAAAAGAGTTGGCAAATTTAAAGCTGAGTTGGCAGTTTTTTCTTTCAAGGAAGATAAGTGTTTCCAAACCTCTGGCCTTTTCTGTGAGGAAAAATGACTATCGGGACCCTGCTGCCCGGTACACATTTTAAAATATAAAGATAAACGCATGCCTTCAAAATAAGGTGACATTTGGATCATGGATGAAAATTTAACTGTTCAAATAAATTTTTTGATAAAGAGAGCATTTTAAGAAAGTAAGTGTAGAAATGCTTTCCCTGTTAAGGTGCTATTACTGATATGATGTGTGTCACCTATTAAAATGCCCAAGTTATATCGGCATTTAATAACTTGGAATTAAATTTTCTAATTTGCTTAAAATTTTTCTAAACAACCATTATCTAATGTTTTTAAAATCCATTTGTGTGTATGTGTGTGTATATAATGCATATATATATCAATATCTACCTATTTCTTTATGTATTTATACTGATAGTACACCCTTAAACCTTCTTAATGGTTTCCAAGATCAACTGATTGACATTCAGTGAAGTTACATATTCAGGAAAGGAAGCCAATATTTTTAAAAGACAAAATAAACAGCTTTCACATAACTAGTGAGACAGATTTTAAAAAGACTTAGTTAGTGTAGTTATCGATGCACTTTTTCCACTTGGAACTACATAGCTTTAAGCAAATATTCAGTAGGGTATTATTGATAATAACACAAAAGGAGAATTGACCTAAATATCCATCACTATGTAAATGGCAAAAAAAGTAGTCTATTCATATAATGTAATTGTATACAACTGCAGAAATGAACTGGTTCTACATGCAATAATATAATTTTCAAAAACATTTTTGGGCAAAAAAAAGGTTGCAGAAGGATATATAAAGGTTGAGACTATTTGTCATTATGGAACATATTAAACAATATCAAATCTTGAGTTTATTGTTCTAAATATATCCATATGTAATAAAAACACATCCATGAAAGTGAGACACAGTGAATTTAGATAATGATTGCATTTGGAAGAGAGGAGAAAGAATGGGGTTTGGTGAGTCCATTGAAAGGATTTTAATGGTTATTTTTATGTTGATTACTTACACTGGATAGTGGATACATAGGTTTTATTTTATTATTCTCTGTGCCTTTATGTGCACCTGAATTATTTCAAAACAAAAAATATCTTTCACAAGTAATAGAGAGTATTCAACTAGGAAAAAAGGAAGTCAAATTGTCTCTATTTGCAGACAATATGATTGTATGTTTAGAAGACCCTATCATCTCAGCCCAAACCTCTTTAAGCTGATAAGCAACTTCAGCAAAATCTCAGGATAAAAAAAATCAATGTGCAAAAATCGCAAGCATTCCTATATACCAATAACAGACAAGCAGAGAGCCAAATCATGAGTGAACTCCCATTCACAATTGCTACAATGAGAATAAAGTACCTAGGAATACAACTAACAAAGGATGTAAAGGACCTCTTTAAGGAGAACTACAAACCACTGCTCAAGGAAATAAGAGAGGACACAAACAGATGGAGAAACATTCCATGCTCATCGTTAGGAAGAATCACTATTGTGAAAATGGCCATACTGCCCAAAGTAATTTATAGATTCAATGCTATCCCCATCAAGCTGCCATTGGCCTTCTTCACAGAACAGGAGAAAAACACCTTAAACTTCATATAGAACCAAAAAAGAGCCCACATAGCCAAGACAATCCTAAGCAAAAAGAATGAGGCTGGAGGCATCATGCTACCTGACTTCAAACTATACTACAACCTACAGTAATCAAAACAGCATGGTTCTGGTACCAAAACAGAGATATAGACCAATGAAATAGAACAGAGGCCTCAGAAATAATGCCACATATCACATCTACAACCATCTGATCTTTGACAAATCTGACAAAAACAAGCAATGGGAAAGGATTCCCTATTTAATAAATGGTATTGGGGAAATTGGCTAGCCATATGCAGAAAGCTGAAATTGGATCCCTTCCTTACACCTTATACAAAAATTAACTCCAGATGGATTAAAGATTTAAACATAAGACCTAACACCATAAAAACCCTAGAAAGAAAACTAGGCAGTGCAATTCAGGACATAGGCATGGGCAAGGACTTCATGACTAAAACACCTAAAACAATGGCAACAAAAGCCAAAATACACAAATGGGATCTAAGTAAACTACAAAGCTTCTGCACAGCAAAAGAAACTATCATTAGAGTAAACTGGCAACCAACAGAATGGGAAAAAGTTTATGCATTCTACCCATCTGACAAAGGGCTAATATCCAGAATCTATAAAGAACTTAAATTTACAAGAAAAAAAAAGAACTCCATCAAAAAGTGGGCAAAGGATATAAACAAACACTTCTCAAAAGAAGAGATTTATGCAGCCAACAAACATGAAAAAGGCTCATCATCACTGGTCATTAGAGAAATGCAAATCAAAAGCACAATGAGATACCATCTCACGCCAGTTAGAATGGCAATCATTAAAAAAATTTGGAGACAACAGATGCTGGAGAAGATACGGAGAAATAGGAATGCCTTTACACTGTTGGTGGGAGTGTAAATTAATTCAACAATTATGGAAGACAGTGTGGCAATTCCTCAAGGATCTAGAACTAGAAATTCCATTTGACCCAGTAATCCCATTACTGGGTATATACCCAAAGGATTATAAATCATTTTATTATAAAGACACATGCAAATGTATGTTTACTGCAGCACTACTTACAATAGCAAAGATTTAGAACCAACCCAAATGCCCATTGATGACAGACTGGTTAAAGAAAATGTGGCACATATACATCATGGAATACTATGCAGCCATAAAAAAGGATGAGTTCATGTCCTTTGCAGGGACATGGATGAATCTGGAAACCATCATTCTCAGCAAACTGACACAAGAACAGAAAACCAAACACCGTATGTTCTCGCTCCTAAGTGGGTGTTGAACAATAAGAACACATGGATACAGGAAGGGGAACATCACACACCTGGGCCTGTTGGGGGCTAGGGGAGGGATAGCAGGGGGAGGGGGTATAGGGGAAGGACAGCATTAGGAGAAATAACTAACGTAGATGACGGGGTGATGGATGCAGCAAACCACCATGGCATGTGTATACCTATGTAACAAACCTGCACATTCTCTATCCCAGAACCTAAAGTATAACTTAAAAAAATAAATAAATAAAACCAAAAGAATATTTTTCACTATTAATATTTCTTTTTAATCTCTTTGAAGAAATTACAACAATGACAAATTTGTAGACTTATTTCTATGGCAAAAACATTCTGAGATGCTCTATTGATTTTAGAAAGCTGCCATGGAGTGACTATGGATTTCTGAAAGTGTGTGTTATGTTTTTCTACCCATTAAGGACAATTTCTCAGAGAGTTAAACATAAAATAGTGGCTGAACAACCTAGAGAGATATAATCTCTAGAATCTAAAAGAAGGTAGAAATGTAGGGGTTGGAGGTAGAATAAGGTCAGTATTGTATTCTCATCTTTGGACTTTAGTCATTTTTCCATATTTCTCCAATAATTTCTAGTACCAAAATATCTTCCCATGCATAAGAAAATCAAATAAAAATGCAGTAAGATAAAATAATTCATTCTCATTAAATTGTGTCAGGCATGATTTCAGATTATATTTTTTCCTAGAGATCCAATAAAAATTAGGTAGAAAATCTGCACGTCAAAGCCAAAATAATTAAATATTTATACTTATTTAACTTGAAGAAATATTTCTTGGTAATTTAATAGATGACTTCCATTTAAGAAACCAAGCTCTATAATACTAATAATGTATGTCTTAGAACTCAAAAAACCAATAGTTAATAAAACAAAGCATTACCAACTTAACAGAGGTCATCCAAGTTTAAGGCGTATAACTGAATCTCCAACCAAATGATGAGGTTAAAAAAGAATTTAACATAGATTTAAAGTATGCTGAACTAGCCAAGTTAGTCCCTTTTAAATAAAAGAGAAAAAGCAATTAAACAAAGCTTTAAGATACGGTGTTGAGGAGAAGATTTGTGGTTGGAAGAATCCAACTACATGCTTGATTGTGCTAAGTCATTGTAACTTTTCATAGCTTCATTCTTCTCACTTGTAAAATGAAAATATGATTATTTTCAGGATCTAGTGAAAGAAAAATATGTGATTTCATTATTATATATTAGTACTTGATTTTTAAAAAAAAAATGACAGCTTTCTCTAAATGTCTAAAAGATTCCAACATAAGGATTTCACAAGATCCCAATAAGATCTCACTATCATTTTCCAAACTGCTGTGCTCATGTCCAAATTACTTAGGATAAAGATCACAGAAGATTCATTTTCAATACTAAAAACTTCAAAATATATATTTTTGTTGTAAACAACAGCACATTTCCATTAATGGCTCCCTTTTTCTTTTTTTAAAATAAAATTATGAAAGCATTTAATGTTTCAGGTTTACAGAAATTATAAAAATATGTGATCATTAAAAAAGTCTGAGTCTTAAGATTGCATAAAGCAGTATCTTGAGCACTAGCTGTGGGAGTTACAAAGAGGGTAATGGATATTTCCTCTATGTAAAGACAGAGAGCAGGTCCTCAAGGCATTATCAGTCATGTAAAAACACAAATATGCATGTGGAACTGAAAGCCACTGGGACTCAGGACCACCACCTATAGTTGTACAATTGAGGCACAGCACAACTCTAGGTGGCAAAGTTCACAGAGATTATAATGGGGTGAGTACAGAGCTATTCGCTGCTATTGCCAGGATATAAGTATCAGGAAGACACAATCTCCCTCATCAAAAAACTCCCAACTCAGTGGAGAAAGCAGAAACATAAGCAGATAAAGTTAAAAAACAAGGTGAGAGTGCCAATACACAGGTAGGCACAGAAGATGAGAACCTGACACAGCATGGAGGAAGAGACAGCTAAGGGTTTATGGGGAGTCGAAGCCTGAGTTGGACCCGAAAGTGTGAGTAGCAGCTAATGGAGAGAAGGCAGGACAGGATCTTCCTGGGCGGATGAGCAGCAATGACTAAGGTACTGACAAGAAATGGCCTAGTGTATCCATAACGCTGTGAGCAGTCTCAGGTTACAGGACCCTATGAATCAAGGCATCTGGCAACAAACAGGTGACTGCTCAAAATGCCAGATCTGATTTGTGTGATGTCTAGCACTACAAGTGCAGATGTGACCACCTGCTTTGGAAGAGCCCAGATCTGTAAAGTTCTGCCTTCCATATGTGCTCTACAAGATTAAACTAGAGCCTGATGATCTGTATACAATCACTTCTGTCTTCTAGTGTGCATCCCATTAGACACATTTGATCTACTGATTACTTTGTTTCTTGGTTTACCTGTATTTCCTTGCATCAAGTGCCACTGACGCTTTCAACAAATTCTCCATCCTAATGAATTAGACCTAGGGCTTCCTTATGATGTTTTAAAACATGCCATCAATCTACGACTTATTTTTTTATCTAAAATAATATTTGTTTAATTGCAGAAATTGCCACATCATACAGAAGTGATTTCATCATAATTTGGTTTAACAAATTGGTTATTTCGATATTTATTACCATGGGTAATAATTATATGAACTATGTGATTTGAAACCCATCTGATTTAACATCTGTAATTTTCTCCTAAGAATAAATTTATAGAAGTGTAAGTGTTGAGTCAAAGAGAAAATGTAAAAAATCTTTTGAACATGTTGCCCACTTGCTGTCTGTAAAAGTGATTCCAATTTACTATCCTGTAAGGAGAGTGACCATTTCCCCACCTTCCTAGTTATTTTCAGTCCAAAATGCTGAGCTGAATCTACAAAGTGACCTCATGACTTGCTTGGACATGTACAGTCAGCATACAAACATGGTTAATGGATAGTCTTATCCTGATTAGAAGAAATAAATGCATATATTGTACAGACAAGCAAGTTGTAGAAATTCTGGAGTAGCAAGCTAAGCAGTCAGGGGCAAAATCCTTCTACTGCTGTTTATCCAGGATTACCATTTGTTCCACGCAGGCATACTTTCTTTGGCCCACATTTTTAAATCAGAAGATAAAAATCTGGATTTATGCCTTCCCTAGAAATATTGCAACATCTGGAAACACTATGCATGAAAGGTACTACTGACTGGAGCTGAGAGGTGTTGCCCCTTTAGACAGGGAGGTACCTCCAGGTAATCACATATTTTACCCAGGTGCCTCCACTCATTTGTATTACCATCCTGGCCATTGTCAGCGTTTGAGTTTGAAAGTTTGAATACTCCAAGTACTGCTTCTTCACTGGAATAAAGTAAAATTATGCTGGAGCAGAGTTACAACACAAATTTTGATATAGTAAAAATCAAACCATAACCTCTGAAACATAGCAGTAAGTTTTGCCCCTGAGTTGGTGAGTCCCATCCAGTTTTACGTTACAAAGAAATTTTACCATATTGTTTACATAAATCTATACATAATTCATATGTGAAATATTCATAGCTAAAAATATAATTACTAGTCTATTATTAGAAATATGTGCAACAACAGATTGCAGACATTAAAATACAAGAATTTTGTTCACATGTACTTTCCAATTTAATTCAACCTCAAACTGCAATAAGCTTACTTGGAAAAATAATAGCCAATTAAAAATTTTTAAATATCTAGCCTGTGATCAGAGGACAGAATTATATTCATTTCATTAAGTTCAAAAGTGTAATTAGACATATATCTGTGCAGGGTGTCAGAATTCTGCAGGCAGTTAGTTATGCAAAACCACATAGAAATTAAAGCCTGTGAAATCAGTGTTACAAAGTTTTTTCAATTGCAACATAAATACAGTCATGCAGAATAAAGATGGTAAAGCCCTCAGGAGAAAATGGAACAAATGATAGAGTATCAGCACATACCTTTGTCAGAAGAAATGGGCCTAAGGTTTTATTTTAGTACATCTTAAACATATCAAGAGGATTTATGCTAAGGTTTGCAAGTAAAGCACAAAGCGTGGGTCTCAAGATGTCCTATATAAAGTGATTTACATGCCAAGTAAGAAAGAGAAAGTTTCCAAGGTTTGTTTTATTTAAATGACTTGCAAGATAAAAAATAAATGCTTTCTTCACCAAGGCATCTATTGCCCTATGCATATGCATGTACAGTAGCAATAGATTAGATGAATAAAGAATGTAGAAGCCTGCCTACTGTGGTTAACTTAAAACACCACTGTATCTGCTATACCAGTTCTCTAGATCTTAATATCCACTTTAGTTTTTTACTTTTTATTTATTTATCAAAGAGAATTTCAAACATATGCAAAAATAGACTAAGTAATGTAAGGAACCTCCATATACCCATTATCTGGCCTCAACAACCATCATGTATTGACCAGTACTGCTATATCCATACTCTTAATCATCTTCATCCCTTCTGTTTTAACTGAAAGCAAATCTCAGCTATAATATTTCATCCATACATGTTGCAGAATGTATCTCTAAAAAGCAAAATATTTTTTTCTTAAACATAACCATACTCCCATTATCACACTGGAAAAAGTAATTTTGCAATATTTTCAGATATTCTGTGAGTGTTCAAACTTCCAATTGTCTCATGTTATAGTTTTTGTCACTTATTTTTAAAAATTAAGTTTCAAATAAGGTACTCACATGATAATTATTGCCTTTTCATTTATGTTGCATTAATTTGATAGATTCCTGCTCCATCATCTTTTTTCTTGAAGTTTATTTCTTAAATGGAAGTGGGTTTCAAATTATTTAAACTATTAGAAATAAAGTTCAAAGTAGGTTTTTGTCTTATAAAAACTAAGTATCTTTAAGAAATAAATAAAAAGTATCTGCTTAAAATAGGGAAAAAGAGGAATCAACGTCTAACAGTGTATGTCTGTAAATGTGTATATAAG